>JBCFYV010004168.1:0-24289 GCA_039000515.1 Timema cristinae | reverse complement strand
TGTAAAAGGGGTTGGGGGGAATTGGAGGTTGAATTAAAAGGAAAAAACTAAACCCCAGCTTTGCGTGGAGGGAGAGTGGAGAAACATTTGGGAAAAAACCAACCCCGGGTTCACCCGATCAAGATTTGAACCTCGATCTCCTAATCCTCGGTAGTCTAGTTCAGCGAAACAAAACGTTTTTAAAACTAACTACCCCCCCGAGGGGGGGGACGTAATTTTAAAACCCCGTTCTTAGTTCCCGAAAAATAATACAAATAGCTTCTAGAACAGAGCCTTCGACCATTTTCGGTGGCCCGTGGAAAAACGAAATACTTTGCTTTTGACTAGAAAACCCCGATGTGGGGAAACAGGTTCGAATCTCAAAAGCGTTTTACTAGGTTGGATTTTCAAAAATTGGTTTTTACCCCCCCTTCATGAAAATTGGGGGTTTCCCACTGCCTTTAAATTAGCCTACCTAATTCATAAAACCATTAATGAAATTTAGTACTAAGCGTATAGACGCGGTTCTTAAAAATGACCCAAACAATCCCCCAAACAACGAGCGTTCCACTGCAAAAAATTCTTTTTGCAGTTTTTTTCCCCTTATAGCCCCAATAAGGGACATGGTCAGTTGGTCAGACTAAGCTCAAGTGAAGGGGGTCCCCCGAAAAAATTTTTTCAATTTTATTTTTTTTTTGATATTCTAGAACAGTTTTTTTTTGAGTCTCTTGCTTTAAAAATCCCACACAATACAAAACAGTAGTTGGGGAAAAAAAAGGGGCAAGCCCCACGCCCCCGGGGACAACTAAGGCCAATCATCAAAAGTTTACTTGTAATTTGCCTTTTTCAACATCTTATTTTAATATTAGACATTTTTCTCTCTTTATCCACTACACCTGTTCAGTCATTTTAAAACCCCAAAAGCGCACGGGCCGATCCCACGGGGAATTTCGAACCTGAAAAACTTGGTGCAAAAACAAATACCAAACCCCAAAAAGAAGCGTAAAAATAAGCCGAGCTGTGGCTTGGGAATACTTCATGGGTTGTGTTTCCACGAAACAAAAGGGGGAAGGAGAATCACCAAATAAAATTTTGAGGTTTTTAGAGATCCCCTTTTTGTGTGAGAGGAGCCAGATTTTCCCTACAAAGAACACGGCCTGGGGGTTCCCCGAATGGAAATTTTGTTTGGTTCAGTTTTCTGGGCTCCCCAAACCCCAGGCCCTTTTTTAACAATGGGTTGTTATTTTAAAATAAAGGTCCTCAAAAAACCAAAATAACTGTAGAATTTTTTAAAAAATTTTTTAAAAAGGCTATTTTGATTTGTTTTAAAGGAAAAAATATAATCCGATCAATTTTTTAAAGGGCGTTTCACGCGAAATTTCGCGGTTTTGATATAAGAGCAAATGTTTATACATGAAAGTATACATAAAAAAAATTTATGCCGTTACCTTACGGGGGTAGGCAGAGGTTTAAAAAAAAAACTCCGTATTTTTTTTTAATCCTTACTTCTCTATCCTTATATTCCTTCGCTTCAAAAACAATAATATCGCGGATACTCTTTTATTGTTTATGTTATTAACGTTTTCTCTTTATCACTCGTTCGTTTCTACCAAACATTTAGCCACGTCTTACATTGCATCCCCTTCCTTGATACACCATTACCTTCTTATATTGTTTCATACTATAAGCACAAACTCATCATCTCAACTTGATCAAACCAACGTAAACTCTTCTTTCACATCGACCTCATTATTCCATTCAAACCACCCTCACTTTAGCACCCGTTCATTGCTATCACTGTCCAGACGAGTTATTCCCACAGACATTTATTATCTTAATCTCATTCCAATCGACATTCACCTATGCTCTTGAGTTTCTCCTGACAAACCACGATTCACGTGTGTAACCAAATATATAATTATAGCCGTACTTTAACAAATAATTCTGTTTTTACATAAATTTACAGTCTATTTGTAAGATATTTGAGGATTATTTAGTGTTTTTTAAGTTTGCAGAAACTTTAAGTCCTATATAAATACCACTGTGTTGAGTATTTCTCTTCAAATAGTGACGTGGATGGAATAGATATTGATGCATGCTCTACAATATTCTGTGATGAGTTTAATTGGCATCAGAGAGAGTTGGTCAGTGCTCTAAAGTGTATTGGGATGAATCAACTATTGTTTCAAACATACATCATATTATGATCAATTAATTACATGATCTTACCTAATCAATAGTGTCCTCCAAATATCTTTGAAAATTTAATCGTGACCCGCCCCCCCATTCCACCTTCCCCACCATAGATCTACACATGAATTCGACAAATTGATTAAGAAAGCATAAATTTATTAATATATATCTTGCATGGAGAGAAGTGTGAATAGCTTAACGGACAGAAGCATAGAGGAAACAACCCTTTTAACACCCGATGGGAAGATATTGAACTGAGATCTCCTGTCACAGTCTAGCACCATACCAGACCGGTTGTGATCACATCTCGTTTACGATCCACTATGTCATTGATGCATGCGATTATACACTAGTTTAGACTCGCATACATTAATATAAAATCATACCTCAAATATCTTGGTTTTAGGCTGCATCCAAAACTCTCCATAGCTAATCAAGTAGTATCTAAAATTTCTTAAATGGAAGTAGTTTAGAGAGACTAGTTAATTGGTCCCTAGGAGGATGTGATTGTTTTATCTATACCTTACCTCTACTCAAGCAGAGGCTCGACAAGAAAACAAGGGGGTGTGGGGGGGGGGGGGAGCGTCGGGCAGAGAGAGTATGCGGAGAAGACGCCTCCAGTTTGGAAGAGTGCGACCGGCAGAGGAGTTACGTGGAGAACCCAAGCGAGCATTGGAGAGTAGTTTCTTCTGACGTTGCTCTGATCCAGCGAGAACCGTATCATCGTGGATAGAGTGGCTCTTATACGAACCGTCCGGCGTAGAGTTTGTCCCAAGGAAGAGACGATGAGTAAGACCCCTTCGCCTAGAGGAGAGGAGAGTGCAACGTCCAATGGAGAATTTTGTTCCAGATATAGACGTTATTCCTCGTGAACGCTCCGCAACGCGGGGAAAGGTATAGAGACACGTTGCTTGCGCAAAGAGCTCTTAGCTGTGGTTTTCTTACGCTGCTTCCAGCAAGTTAAGTGCCCCCACAACGGGTCGAGTCTGCGATAATGATTTCCAGGTCAGTGTCAGACAGTAAATGAGCTGTCGACCTCGTCTTCGAGCGGGTGCATGCCCGACCTGGTGGGTACGGTCATACGAGGCGTGAGATAATAATGGCGCCGATCGGGAGTAAGTCCTATATACGTGGATCCTCCCTTCTAAACCTGAGTGCTCTCGGCACAGTTCCTGGGAACGCCTAATGGGAGCGATGATAGTGGCCTTTTTAAATTATCTATCCCGTCGGGGATGGAGAAAAGAGAGAATAGAAATGGTTCACACACGAAGGGGGTGTTATATTTTTATATCGAGAGGGGGTGGTGTTTTTGCCTGAATCTTGTGAAAAGTGCTGTTACGAGTGGTGGTGTTGCAACGGTTGCTTGGCCCGTGGTTTGGGTCAGCCTCGTGAGCTTGAGGTAATTGTCTCGATATCACAAGTGCTACAATTTGTGTTGCTTATACCTTCCCCCTCCTTCTCTTACACTCACACACCACTAACCTCTCTTCTCTTACTCTTTACACCCTCACTTCATACACTCAACTACCACCCGATAAACCACTCAATTTCTCACACACTTTCTACACATACCCGTCATGTCAGACCTATCCGCGTAATACGTATTATCACTGTGTATACTACCCGTTCTAGGTTATACGTCCATGACAGTGGAGGGGGGGTCCGACAGCAGAGACCCGCAGGTAGGATCGCCCCCCGCCACGTTGAACTAGTGAGCTTCCTATTAATTATCTTAGTCCGGGGATGCATCGGAGGAAATGAATTTCTACACAGACTGGGATGGTTGTTGTGTTCTATTTGGTTCTCGAAACGAGGGAGTTGGTGAAAGATAAAGAAAATGATCTGTGTTTCGTATTTTGATTTGATACGTATGAATCTGGAAGTTTTTTATAGGCTGTTTGAAGGGGAGGTTGGTGATAAAAGACCAGTATATCCATGTGTAAAGTGTGATATTGTGAAGTTATGCATGTTACTTGAATCTTCCTGGGTGAATGTTATTCATGAACGTTGAATTGAAACTTGTCGCATGATTTAAGCTATCCTGATTCTTGAAATAATTAGACTCCTCACTGAACGGTTGTGTCGTGACAGTAGTTGTGGGTTGCTGATTGTTTGGCAGTACGGAGGAGCCTTTTGCTCAGATATTGTACGCTATTCCAAGTATACATTTGTTTTTTGTTCATATTTACTCTCCCCTCTTAACTTCATTCATTCTCACCCCCCACTCACCATACCAACTCAACCCTCTACTCATACTTTTACACCCTCTATCACTTCACCTCACCACCACTACATCTTCTCACACTTTTTTATAACATAACCCCGTCTCCTTGACAGCCGAGGTTCTAATTATCCAGTGTGTAATCTTTACTACCGTTAGGTTTACGCCTAATGTAACGGGTTCCACTAAAAACAGGAGCTAGGGCCAAATTGGGAAGGCTAATTTAAGGGATCATGCCATCTGCATTAGCGTAGAGGGAGATTATAAATCTATTTGTAAATGAAAACTAAACCCTCTAGTGCACCTCCAACCCAATCGGATTCGACACCCCCGTTTTACCATTTTCGGCATACAGTTCACAGTTAGCATAGTCTTTCTTGTTTAACACGAGAGTAGCCCGCTCGTTCTAGATATGCTCCTGGCTCACCGAAGGCAGAGTCTCTGAACTATTGTTGTGTATTATTTATTAACACGTTCTTTAAGTAGTAAGGACGAGCTAAAATACGTGGCTCGGTTGGTACTGCTTCACCAGGGACTATCAATGTATTACATTATTAGCACCACGTTCATCTTACTACTTCATTCGGGTATGTACGCCCTACTTACGATAATGTGTCTCGTAATGGTTTAGGGTGATTTGTGAGATGAAAATGAAGGACCTACAGTTTTTTACGTTGGAATCGAACCACGGTGGCGACTCTGGGCATACACACATTCAACAAGATGTACTTGTCAGAGGTGAAGGAAAGGGTTTGGTATCAGTAAATCTGAGCGGGACGAGGATTTGAAACCCTGGCCCGCCCAGCATAGAAGTCATGTTCACCTTACCCCTAGAACCACCAGGTCACCAGCTATCCATGTGTGTACATTCACGCGGTATATGGTGGAAACACATTCTTAATACACCTAACGTCGAGATTTGAAACTTGTGGCCTCCAAGTCTATCGTAGGGAGAGTTTTGTAGTGAGTATCTAACATTTTGCAATGCAATCCATACAAAAAAATTTTTTAACCGGGTTTTCATACATTTATACTATAACTTGATAGCTGTTGCCCGCGGCTTTGCTCGCGTGGAAGATGAGATTATATACAAATACGAAAATATACATATGCTTTACAGGATTAATTTAAAATATTAGCGTTTACGTTGATGACCATTAACTTGACTTCAGATCAAAAGAAATCATTGCTCTAAGTCCGATAGAACTTTTCTCCCCCGTTTTCATACTTATTAAATAAAATTTCATAAATTCCTGAAACAACGTATTTATTTGTTTTACGTCAATAGCCGAAATACAAATATTTTGATTATGTTCTTGCAAAATGACGGATCTTACATAATATTATCATACATATTATCATCCATATTTTGACCCTTTGGAACTGGAATTTTCTATAATCCTTTCTTAGTGGGTGTGGCCTCCTACATAACAAATTGATTATTTTACAGTCCGAATTTCATGCTTCTTGTAGCCTTGTTCGTTTGCGCTCGGCGATTGTTGAATCATGTCTGTCAGTCAATAAATCATTCAGGACTGTTATTCTTCATAAGTATAGATAAACACATTGCTTTAACTTAGGTATATAGGCGTATAGCCAGAACGGAGCAGTAGTACGGATTAAAAAATATTTGAACATCATACATTTTTATTCTATTGGGAATCCGAACTCTAGGGGTGTTGTAATCCAAAATAATTAAAGTAAGAGGAATCTCCCAAATCTATGAGCGGAGGGCCAATATTAGGATATAGCTAAAATCCATATCCGATACAGACATATGCATTATTATATATATTTATTATATATATATAATTATATATATATATTGTGTGTGTGTGTTTGTACACAACGTCTTATAAATATAATTAATCATGACTAGATATTTCAGTCGCCATAACCCATCAACCCCACTCCCCACCCAACAAACGTTCCTAAGACTTCCACTTAAAGATACGTATCACAAAATAATAGTAATAAGCATGGTCTAAAATTTGATTACATAATATTGTTCAAAATACACTGATCTTAATATAATATAAGGGTTCTCAAATTGGATTTCAAATTTATAAAAAATTAACATAAAATGTTTAACTAAACTACTCTTAATGAATGCAAGGGCTAAACAATTACAGCACTGATACCGCAAATTGAAACTAAACACACAATATAGATTCATACGTAAAAAGCGTCTTAAAAACAATACTTTGTATTTTGGTGTATTTATAAACTGGTCTGCTTCACTAAAATGTATTGGACCTTGTTTGTAGTCTGTTTATGTTGGTCGTTCTAGTTTTCGAACTTAATGTTTTGCTACTCCAAACTCAAAACAAATTCGTTAAAACCCATTTGCAATAATTGTCTTATTAAAATTTTTTATGTGCACGTTCAAAGCGAGACTAAACTGAATATTGATCTCTAAACGTCAAGTGTATGTTATAATCAGGAATACTACGCAGTTTGCTCGTGATTAACTCTAGTCTCTATCTCTCATTAAGATGTCTAAGTGGTGTTTGTTTTAATTCAGTGAATACCGCGACTCTCATCTTCCGTGACCGACGGTCGCTCGGGAAACTTTAGATCTAAATCTACTAATTAATGAATGTCAAAATAAAGTCGTTCTGTTCTAATTAGATTCTACCCCTTAGTAACCTCGTGGCTCGGATTTTTATTTTTTATTTTTAAAAACTAGGAGTTATTTTTTAAATCTTCTGTGTGACGACCACGCAAACAAAACCACCAGAGACTAGTGAAAAATCTGAACGTGATTTTGATAAATGTTGTGATGTAGGAGCTTTGACAACCGGACACTTTTCACGATCTACGGACCAAGAGGGTGGAACCGACTAATAACCCTCTTCTCCCATATGCTTTCACAAACTGTCCGCCCATATAAAGTACACTAATAGAAGCAGGTTAGACAGTATATCTTCGCGGCAAAGTCAATTTAGTCGTAGATAATCAACAAACTCTACTTCGTCACCTAAAAAAAACATTGGATCTTGGGTCGGTCTTTTAAACTTTGGAATCAATATGTTTGAGTAACTCTAATAAATATTGTAAGTGTGTCAAAATTTAATGTTATCTTTTTAAAAAAATTAAACAGTTCTTGTGAAGATAAACGTTTTTTTAAATACAGTTAATTAAAAAAAAACTCTGATAACCGCTAACAAGGGGCTAAACCACAATATCGGATATTAATTATAATCCCCCTAAAAAGTTATTAAGTATAAAATGTATACTATTACAATTGATTTTTAATTATTACATAGCTACAGGACAAAGTTTTTTTTGTATATTTATGTACTGTACATACCGTGTTTTTTAATTAGTATGATTATTCATTAATAACAAAGTTAAATACGAACGACATAAAACTTAATTTATAATTATTTTTCTTTAACTGGAATTTCATTCTTTGACTTCTTTTTTTTCGATTTTTGTTTTATATCTTAACAAATCAAGTTTTACTGACCGTTAAAACCTTATATGGCGTCAGTTCAGCTATCTTAAAAAAAATACATACAATAAAATGCGGTTAGTCATTTCGGATTATGCAGGGTTTCCGATATGTGAGCGGCCCAGGTCTTGACAGCTTTTACTGTATTCTTTATTTTTTTTTATAAGGTTGGCCGACATAAATACCTGGAGTAGGTTTATTTTAATGAAAGGAATGGTGATGGGATTTAGAAAACTAAAAAATCACAAAAAAGTATTAGAGAGGGAGAAACTATTAAGAAGCGTGAATAGTTCCGGACTTCTGGGCAAGTTTTTTTAAGTCCGATATAGGGATATAAAAATGGTTGCTCTGGCCTACGTGCTGTAGAGGATAAGAGTTAAGTGAACGTCAAGCTTTTGACTCCGCATTACGTTGAGGGGTTTAGTGGGAAAGATTTAAGTTAAACAAACTCCAGCTCCGGACATTGAGGCTCTGCCCCCATCAATGAATGAATTCACCCTGACCAGTAGTGGTGGGCACGCCGGCCTAAGTTTAGTTTTATCGTCGGTGACAAAGAGGAAAGGACTCGACAATCATGATGATTGCACTGGGGAGTGATCTATTTTTAAACATTTTAATTAATCTAAATTTTCTTCCTCATAAATCGCTCTTTCAGGTCCTCCTCTCCCCGATTAGATCGTTATAATATTGACTCTGGTTTAAACGCTCTATTTAGATTTTAAAATACGTTGCCCTTTAGTTTAGTAAGGACAGACATTCCGCAGCCAGTGATAAATTACCGAACAGTATGTTATATTAATATGCACCAGTCTTAATACTCGTACAAGGCTGTTAAGAATATCTCGTCAACATTTAATATTCAAGGTGCTCTACCACTGTATGGAAAAAAATCTTATCAATATAAAGATAACATTTAATCAAGAAACGCGATATATTATATCTTATTTAGATAAAGTATTTGAATTTACGGTTCTTGTGTATTACTTCTTATTTGAAAAATTAGACCCGTTGAGAGATATGATTCCTAGGAAAAATAATCTCTATAGGATCGAGTCTCCAGTGTGTGAATGTAATTTATTTTAATAAATTAGTTAATTTCTTATCCAAACAAATTTTTAATATATCTCGATGTCTAAATTAAGGTGCCTGTACTATACTTCAGTTCCATTCTTTTTGTAAAGAAATAACATAATAACTACTATTCTATTGTTTCAATTTTTATTTGTCCGGGATTAACGTGCATTCTTTCTGATGCCGTTTTTATATCTAGACAGGAGATATAACTAACTTAGATAAATCTTGAAGAGGAACAACATTCAGCCAACCGGCCATTAATTTATCACTCGTGAAATGGAGAACCGCCCCAAGATACATCTTTTAGACCTTATCCGCCGGAATAAAACCCGTGAACCTTAGCTCTGTAGACAGGCATGCTATCGACGGAAGCTAAGGTTGTCAGTCAAAAATCGTAATGGAGTTTATTCTTGTGGGTAGACATTAACTAGGCTACACCCTTGGGCATGATAATTAACTTAGGCGCTACCACTAGGGCTGAAGATTATTAACTAAGCTTACCCTTAGGGCAAGGAATTATCTAGGCTAACCTCCTAGGACAGAAGAATTAACTAGGCTACCATAGGCAAGAATTAACTAAGGCTAACCTTTGGACAAGAATTGAAACTAGGTCTAACACTAGGACAAGAATTTTAACTAGGCTAACCTAGGACAAAGAATTAACTAGCTAACCCTAGGACCAAAAATTAACTAGGCTAAACTCTCACTTTAGGGCAAGAATTAAAAGGCTCAACCCTAGGACTAGATATTTAACTAGGCTAACCTAGGGCAAGAATTAACTTAGGCGCTAACCTAGGACAAGAATTAACTAGGCTAACCCTATAGGGCTAGACATTAATAGGCGTAACCCTAGGGCAAAGAATTAACTAGGCTAAACCCTAGGGCAAGAAATTAACTAGGTAGCCCACTTAGGACAGAATTAATACTAGGCTTAACCACCTTAGGGCAGAAGAATTATACTAGGTAACGATATAGGACAAGAATTAACTAGGCTAAACACATAGGGCAAAGAATTAAATAGGGCTAACCCTAGGACAAGAATTAACCAGCTAATCCTAGTGGGCAAATTATTAATCTAGGCTTAACTAGGACAAGAATATAACTAGGTCTTAACCCTAGGCAAGGATTTAAACTAGGCTAACCCTAGGGCCAAGAATTAACTAGGCCTTACCACTAGGCAGAAATTAACTAGGTAACCCTAGGACAAGAATTAACTAGGCTATCCCTTGGACAAGAATTAAACTAGGACTAACCCTTGCTAGGGCAAGATCATTAACTAGGCTAACCTAGGGCAAGAATCTAACTGGCTAACCCTTTGGACAAGTATTGAACTAGGCTAAACATAGGGCAAGAATTAACTAGGACTATCCCTAGGGCCAAAGAATTAACTAGGCTCAACCCCCTTAGGCAAGAATTTAAACTAGGCTATCCTTAGGGCCAAGAGAATTAAACTAGGCTACCCTAGGCAAAGAATTAACTAGCTAACCCCTAGGGCAAAGATTAAATAGGCAAACCCCTTGGGCAAGAATTAAACTAGGCTAACCCCTAGGGCAAGAATGAACTAGGCTAACCTTAGGGCATGATTTAACTAGGCTAACCCCTAGGACTAGAATTAACTAGAGCTAAACCATAGGACCAAGAATTAACACCAAATTACAGTTTTCTTTTTTTAATTTAGTGATTAGGTATCATACCATTTTTCTGTTTTACAATTTTTATATACTAATTTAAGTGTTGAAAAATATTACCCAAGTGATATGATAACCAGCGCATATTTACTACCGTAGCTTATATTTCTACTATTTTACAAAATTATTTTAATATTGTAATAAAACGCCTAAGTTGAACCAACCAATCTATATAAGTATGTATGAGACATTCGTTAGTATTATACGCACCTTTTATGTATTGAGTGAATTCCATAATGAGTTTGCTAGTACAATGTTGGAATTTTCTTTTTATTAAATATTTATAGTTGGATTTATAGGTTGAAGGAAATAACTTAAATAATAAAACATCGGCAATCAAAATGAAGGTTAAAGTGGTTAAAAGGATATAAATTATTTGTATCAATTTCTAGTAATTAGCCAAAAACGGAAATTATTGAAATCCCATTTATTGCAATAATAATGGGAAAGAAATATTATTGATTAGGCGCAAGCTCCGAAATGTCGAGGTCAAATTCTTTGCTTCATACTCTCGGACACTTCTACAACTTTCGGCAATCTTCTATAACATTCGATAGGGAGAATAAAGATTCGCTAACTTATTAAACTGATTTTATATATCTCACTAAATATGTAAATATCTCAGATTATGATAATTTTAGAATCCGAATGGTTATTAAATAACAACATCGCTAACGTAAGCATGGATTAAAAAGCGGTTAATAATGAAATATATTGTTTTCAGTGTCCATACCAATTATTTTGTAAGTTTAAAAACCACCCGCCAAATTGTTCACCATGAAATGACGGCATTTATATTTAGCATAACATCTACTACCCACTCGGGTTTTATCCGAATTTAAACACTATTACGCTATATGGCTTGTAATTGGGGAAGAGATTGAATTTAGAAAAAAATAAACCGTGGCATTTGCATGGTGAGAGAGTTGAAAACTATTTAGGAAACTCTCAACCCCCTTTCACCCGAGCCGAGCATTCGAAAAAACCTCGATATTCCCGGTCTCTCGGAAGTACTAGCTCACTCGACTAAGCGCGTTAGCTAACATCACCAACCGAGGCGGTCTGATGGCCTTGATATCTATGTTATAAAAGGATTGTCGCAGCAAACTCGTTCATGCTGTCGATGCTCGTTGCACAACATTGTCGTTAAGAGAGAAGAAAATATATGGTACATTACAACTTGTTTTTTACTTTTTCCCTATTTGTATGGCATTTTGACCTTATCACTTTAATTTGTCAATGAATATAAGAGAGACATCCAATATTATTAGGCGTTAAATGGAAATAGATGTGTAATAATGGTTTTGAAGAGCCCTAAAGCATTTACTTAGTTGACATCCTGAATCTTGATTATTAATTAAATTAAATTATGGCTTATATGTAGTAATATTTCCCTACAAGTCTTTATCTAAATGCTGCGTTGGAAGATATCTAACATTAAGTTTGTCATGACAAACAGATATAATAGCTATGTTTTTAACTACTGGGGCACCTTATTTCAATCATAGTTTTGAACTCTTCAATACCATGTAAATATTTTTTTCTAAAAGCAATTCAAGTCAATGTTACTTCATACTTCCTAACAAATTATATTATCTAATTGATCGTCTTGAACGTTAGGCCTACTACACAAGTTTGTTTATTCAACAAATGTATTCAAGATTTACCTTATTTCCTTATAATTATCGAACTTTCAATGTAATATGGCATTAGAAACTAATTACAAAGGCTAATAGGCCAACTTTTGTAAATTTATTGTAGTACTTAGCATAATGTTAAAACATAATGGATGATAACTAAATATATTAAATATTTCAAAGATTTTATTGTATTTGTACAATATTTATCTGTGAGAAAATGAATTAGTCTTAAATCTTTAATTCTAAAGGTTTTTTCACCAAGTGAGAATATGTTGAGACTCATTATTTCATACTCTTAGCAGTTGTTTTATTCTCAACTACAGACAAGTTTTTTCCACAATGAAGCGTTGAAGACAAACCGTTTAAGTCTGTTCTCAGACGACAAATTTAAGTGGTCTCAGCCTCTCTAGGTCCTTTGCCATGGTGTGTATTTGTATCCATTCTGTATAGTTGAGTTCACTGAATGACGAGTCACTTGTTATGACACTATATACTGATAATATATATATGCTGTTACGCTTGTTATATATTATATAATTTGTATCATATATATATATATGTATACTATAATAGGCTATTCATTTATGGGTGTTGTCAATAAACTGTACTGTACATATAGCTGAAATAACAACTCTTTGATACTTTAATCACACCCTCACTTATCTTTCTCAGCACTTCCCTTTCCTTGCATGTTCTTCCTTTCGCTTTGCTACACACATCCACACACCCGAAGTCTCATACATGATTCTTTTTATTTCTAATATCTCGTAATGTTTCTCCTTTTTCACTTATTCGTCTACAACATTAAGCTACATCGTGTTCATGACCTACTATGTCTTTACTTTCCATACACTCTTAACTCTTATATTTGCTTCGTCATATTGATCACACTCATCCCTCCTAAAACATGCCCCAAACCATCGACACACTTTCTAGACATTGCGACTAGTGGATTACCTTTCTCAAACCGCACTTCTCCAGCATCCATGTAATTACTGACTCTTGGGCGTCTAGATACGAGTTTTCTCCACATACAATTTCTTAGAAATATCATTCCAATTGCAATTTCACCTTGCTCTTGTGTTTCTCGACAAACCCTCGCTCTCACCAGTATAACAATGTCGGCGTCAACATTCATTTAAGATACTACATCCATTTGCCTCTTTTAGATAGTACTTCATTCTTTACATAGTATCAGAACATCCAACTATCTTCCTAAGATGTATTTAAAACCCTCTGTCATTTCACATGTATATTCTATTTTTAAGAACGCCATTCTGCCCAGATACTACAAAAAACAATTCACTTGTTCTAAGATTTAGTTCTTATACTAAGTTGACATCATATTTCTGATCCATTTGCTTATCGCAAATTATCATTCTAGTTTTGGAGGAAAATTTATAACGAAGATCCGTTTTATGACTGTACCACATTCAACAATTTTAATGCATTCTGCCATTTTACTTTAATTCTCAGCCATAATTGATATCATCTGCTTATCTCAGAATTCTCACATTCACATCTGTACACTGACGCCGGCCTCACAAGCACAGCCCTCAAAACAGTTAAAACAACACATAGAGGACATAACACAACTCGTCTAACACCATGAAGGACATACACAAACCTCGTCTAACACCATGAGGACATTTAACAAACCTCGATCTTACACCATTGTGTGAATAACAGCAAACCTCGTCTTAACACCACGTGGACATAACAGACAACCTCGTGTCTAACACCACTAGAGGTCATAACACATCGCGTCTAAACACCACGAGGACTTAACACACGGTCGTCATAACACCATGAGGACATAACACAACCCGCTCTCTAACACACATGAGGACTGTAACACAACTGTCTACACCATGTGAGACATAACACTCAAACCTCGTATAACACCCCATGGGACATTAAAACAACCTCGTCTATCATCAACTGAGGACATAACACAAACTCGTTCCTAACACACATGAGGACATAAACACAACCTTCTAACACCACGAGGAATAATCACAACGTCGTCTTAAACACCATGAGGACATACACACAACCTCGTTAAACACCTTGAGGACATAACACAACCTCGTTATAAACACATGAGGGACATAAACACAACCTCGTTATTACACCATGAAGTACATGAGAGACACAACGCCTCGTCTAACCACCCACGAGGACATAAGCACAATCCTCGTCTAAACTACCACGAGGACATAACACTAACGTCGTCTAACACCACGAGGACATAAGACACAACGTCGTTAACAACACGAGAGGACATATCATCAACCTCGTCCTTTACACCTCGAGACATATACACAACAATCGTCTAACACCAATGAGATCCTTTAACACAAAACGTCGTATTAACATCATGAAGGACAGAACACAGCCTCGTTAACACCAACGAGACATAACCACAACCTCGTCATAAACACCTGTCCAATGCCAAACATTTCCGCACTCTAAGCTCCATCCACCTCTAACACAAGCTTTACTTCCCTCGAAAAATAAACACTACACGAACCTCTACTTGCCATCGAACCACAATACACACCACAAATATTGTCCGATATTTTTTTTTTCACCCCCCCCCCTCAAAAAAACGCACCCCTCTCACTAAACTCCTCCATAAAACGTTGCCCTGACATATCAACAAACTGATTGCCCTTAACTGTCTTACATTAACTTTTACTGCCTTTGCCTTATTTGCAAAGGGAACAATGACCTCAATACGGTAATCTTTTGAAATTCATTGTCACTATCACAGAAATTTATAAATGCATTATTGATAGATACATTTTTTCATAACTTCTTCCTGTTATGTGACTTTATTATAGTTAAAAGTAAAGTAAAGTTAATGTGACCAAAACAATAAAATCCCATTTCATACTTTTCTATGAAAGTTTTCAAGCCACACTTCGCATTTTAAAGTGGTCTTCGGCAAATCACTATTTTAATATATAGAATCATTCTTTATATTTTTTTAATTGTGTAGCATTTCCTGGAGGGAATAAAAATTCATGTAACATGATTTATCTAGCACTCTGGCTATACGAGCAGAATTTCTAATAATACATAGGCCCCTATAATAATTGAAAGTTATGTACTCTTAAAATTATATGTTTTATTTATATTTATCGTGAAAACATTGTTGTAAGAGAAGTATTATTGATGTGTAAACAAGATAAGTATTGTATGACGTGGTCAAGTTAAGATCTTGTGGGTCGTGTACCAATGAATAAGTTATTTGTCATGACGTGAGCAAGATAGACTTGGTGGGCCGTTGCGCATGTAAACAAGATTAGTATTTGTCATGACGTGGAACAAGATAAGACTCGTGGACGTGTAACACGATTACAGTATTGTTATGACGTGCTTGGAAAAATGATAAGACCGTGGGACGGTTGTAAACAAGATGAAGTATTGTATGAGTGGTTCAAGATAGATTTGTGGGTCGTTGTAACTAGAATAAGGTATGTATGACCGTGGGCAAGATAAGACTATGTGGGACGTGTGAGTAGATATGTACTGTATGACGTGGAGCAAGATAAGACTTGTGGGAGTGTAACAGATACATGTATTGTATGTACGTGGGATAAGCACTATATAAGTCTCGTGGGACGTGTTAACAAGAGTAAGTATTGTATGAGTGGAGCAGTAAGACTTGTGGGACGTGTAGTGAGATAAGTAGTGTATGACGTGGATCAAGATTAAGACTCGTGGGACGTTTGTAACAAGATAAGATATTGTATGACGTGGACACTGATAAGACTCGTCGGGACGTGTAACATGATAAGTATTGTTGACGTGGATCAAGATAAGACTGACCTAGGACGTGTAACAAGATAAGACTGAGGGGACGTGTAACAAAGATAAGTATTGTATGTGTGGATCAAGATTAAGACTCGTGGGACGCTGTCAACAAGATCATGTATTGTATGTCGTGGAGCAAGAATTGTGGAGGTTGTAACGAGATAAGTATTGGTCAACTGACGTGGTGCAGGATCAAGCATCGTTGGGACGTGTAACACAGATATAGTATTGTATAACGTGTTTCATGATAAGTTTCGTGGGGACGTTTGTTAACAAGATAAAGCTTATTGTATGACGTGGAGAAGATAAGAATCGTGGGGACGTTAGTGTAAGCAAGTATAAGTAATGTTTATAACGGGGATCGAAGATAAGGCGCGTGGGCGACGATGTTAACATTGATAGTATTGTTGACGTGGAGCATGATAAGACTTGTGGGTGTGTAACAGAATAAGTACTGTATGACGTGGAGCAAGATAAGATTGTTGGACGTGTAACAAGAATAAAGTACTGTTTATCGACTTGGAGGCAAGTTTAAGACTTGTGGGACGTTGTAGTAAGATAAAGGTAGCGCGTATGACGTAGGCATCAGATAATGACTCGTGGGACGTGTAACAAAGAATAATGGTTTTGTGTGGTGGAGCAAGATAAGACTTCGTGGAGACGTGTAACAAGATAAGCTATTGTATGACGTGGTCACTGCATAAGGACTTCAGGGACGTGTAACAAGATAAGCTAGCTGAATGACGGGGATCAAGATAAGGACTCGTGGGACGTTGTATACAATAGATAAGTACTGTTATGACTTGGCGCCAAAGATAAGACTTGTGGTACAGGTGTTACCAAGTAAATGTACTGGTATGACGTGGACTATAGATAAGGATCTCGTGGGACTGTAACAAGTTAAAGTATTGTATGACGTGGAGCAAGATAAGTACTTCTGGCGAGTGTAAAAAGATAAGTACTGAATGAGTGGAATCAAGACTAAGACTCGGTGGGACGTGTAACATAGATAGTAACTGATAGGACGTGAACAAGATAAGACCTGGTGGACTGTGTAACAAGATCAATTATGTATGCTTGATAGCATGATTAAGACTTGTGGGAGTGTATGGTTAGTAAGATAAGTAATGTATGACGTGGATTCAAGATTAGGAATCGTGGGAAGTTTTTGTAACAAGATAAATATTGTATGACGTTGGAATCAAAGATAAGACTCGTGGGACGTGTACAAGATAAAGTATTGTATGACGTGGTGCAAGTAAGACTCGTGGGACGTGTAACAAGATAAGTATTGTAATGCACGAGGGAGCTAAGATTAAGACTTGGTTTGAGGGACGTCGTGTTATCAGTAGCCTGGAGTGATTCCGAAAACTCGGGGCGGGAATAAAAAGTTTTAATTAGTAGGACCATTTATCGATTGTCGTCTGTGCCTATTAATATTCTCTAAGATATTATTGATTTATTAAAAAAGTTATGATCAACCTTATCTTGCATTAGATGAGACTTCAGTCGTGGTTATTGTTACTACCTAGTAAACTCACAACTGTGAGCGCCAACACCCCATTGAGATCCTTTAATGATTGATCGGGTTATATTTATTCCTGATATATTTAGGCAGGGATAACATTAGGTTTATCGCGCAAACTACTGGACTATATAGTGGTCTTTTAATAAGAAAATTATGCTCACAAAATAAATCTTCATCACACTTATATGCATAAATACACGTCTACTACGTTAATGTTATTATTTGGAATGGAGTTTATTATGTTTTAGTGTTGTATTATGATAATATAGAAAAGATTGGGTTAAGAACTAATATCGTTAGAAATTTTCAAGAGCGCTTTTGTGAGAGGCTTTGTAACTGAATCGTAGAGGTGGTATCCGGGCATATTCGCCCTTATTTTTGAAGTTTCTTGGGTGTTGTTTGGTGCGCAAGACTGTGGCATTATTTTAATTTATTCCGATTTAATGGAATATTTTGACGTTTTTTATTTGTTGTAAGGAGAACTTTAATGAATATTCCCGTCATGAATTTTTTTATTCAAGATATTTTTAGTCAACCTCAAATCATATATTTAAATTTTGCTTATATTTATTATACCCAAAAATGTTTGATCTAATTTACACATTTTTTATGGTTAAAATTTAAGACAAGTTTTTTTTATTTTTCCTTACTTCATATAAGAGCTATGAAAAATATTATTTCAGATTTTATTGGAAATATTAATATTTAATATAAGTTAATTGTTACTAAAGTATTTTGAGTGTACACTTGCTTTCTCCCTTTGAAAAAATTCACAGAATACAGAATATACATTCATTGTTAGACATATATAAATGCTCACGATTCCGAAATTTTTGTCCCTTTTCCCGACCCTAATCAAAAATATTTTTGATACCAACTACCACTTTGTTTTAAATTAATTGGAACTATATGATATTTTGAAAAAACCATTTTTTTTTTTTTTTCCCCTTTCTGAGTCAAATTGCACAGAAAGCTTCTAGATTTTTGATCAATATGTTTTGATAAATGGGATGACAGGGAAGACTTAATTTATATAAAATATCATATATCTAAAATAAAATTTAATTCTGAAATGGAAATATTACTTTTATTTTTTTCCTCATTTCCCGTCTCATTTTCCGCTGGGAAATATTTACAACCTGAAAATTTCCTGAAATCAAAATGTATTCCCGCACGGCCTAGATAATCATGGTTAACGTAGGAACATTTATTATTTGAGCCGTGGGACTTGGAACACGACCTGACCCAATCGTTTTCTAGCTTGGGGGTCCGACCCCTGAAGGTCGGGTGGGGTCGTTAATTACTTATTGAAGTTTAATTTTTGTTTAAATTGTGATTGATGGTGATCTATAGGAAGGAAACAAAATTCAGCTTAGATATAATGTAGGTTGTTAAAATAATAAAAATGCTTTAATTAAGTCTGGTTTGGTTCTTTTGGCTACTCAATATGGCAGTTGTTTCTTTGTCATTAGTTTCCCGTTAGATAGTCTCTTGTGGGGTCAAGGGGTGCTGCTGGCTTAGCTTCCATAATATACCCACTTGGGGCTCGTTGATTCTCGTTTGAGACCATTTACGTGGACTTAAACACTAGGTCACTTGGTTGGTTGAAGAATCAGATCTGGAATAAAATCTACAAACGAGATGTACTAGGTAGTGACTCATTTCCTAAATGGGTTCCCCTTTCCTTACGCAAATTTAGGTACATTTTATTATTATATTATACTCTACCCATATAAATGTGAATTAGATGGGATTTCTCTGGATGACGTTGTAAGACGCTCAGGTGACAGAAACATAAGAGCTATATAATATATTTAGACTACTCTATGCATTAGGTAAATTTGGCTTGGAGGTCATGTGTTATCGAATTTACGAAAGCGGTACTATTGTGGTGGCGATCGAGAAAAGATTAGTTTCATTGTAATTTTCTATATTATCACTTCTTATCTAATGCAGTGTAGTCTCGAAGCTTCTCTATGTCACATCCTAACGACTAACTCAACTCATAATAACACGCAATAGGTTCATCTCGTTCATACGATTTAAAACTAAAATTACGAGGTTTTTTTAACTTTTTCCCAAAGTGTCACGGAGAAATTGATTTACATCTTTAAACAATATATTTTGTCGACAATAGTATTAATCTTCTCTAATGTGTAGCTTTGAGAATCAGTTTCTTTCAAATATCTTAAATATTGAGTTTAAGACTTTATTACAAACAAGATAAAAGAGGAGGATGAAAAAATTTATTTAGTGAAATAAAGAAATAACCTAGAGATTAAACGATGAGATGAGAACAGCAAACAAAAGATAAATAATGAGAGTGCAGTATACCAAACTAGAGAAACGAAAATATAGATACAAGAGAGAGAAAGGAATATTGATTGGGAGTAGGAATGTCTTCTTAGAAGGTCTCCAGAACTTTTTGGTGATGGTATGTGATAAGGGCTGGATCAGGAATGATTTGTCAACTTAGTATAAATGGAAAAATTTAGGAGAAGTGAATGATTTTGTGCATCTGGGCAGAATGTTTTATAAAAAATTGAAGCAAGAGACTGATGAAATCCCCCCCCACCCCCCACCCCAACAGATAGGATGATGCAATCTCGGAGAGTCAGATGTGGAATATTGCAAAGATGAAGTAGTATTGGAAAGAGGCAAAGGTGTCACATATAAAAGTGTATTAACACCAACATTGTTCTATGGATGTGAATCATGGGTTTTCAGGGAGGAAACATCCGAGCAGCCAAACCGGTGAATGTGTTTAGTCATGTAGATATAATATAATAATGTATGTGGGAAAACTTGTTTTGGACATAGTCAGTAAGGACAAGGGTGCTGAAGGAGTGCGGTTTTTGAAAGGGGAATCAACGAGGTCCAATGTGAAAGAAACGTCCTACGTTGGTTTGATCTTGTTGAGAGGATAGAAGTTTTGAATCGAGTGCATGAATACTTCTCTTTGAAGGTATAGTGTGTGGATAAAAAGTAGACGAGTATGCCACTTAAGGACGCGGCCTAATATGGTAGATGATGATGTGGAAAAACGATAACACACTTAAGCGTTTTCAGGTATAAAATGGATGTAAGACTCTTGGCGTATGTATGTGTTGAAGAGAAGGGAATATGCAGGTTAGGGAAAGTGTGGAGGAAAGTAGTGAAGATGGAGCAGGTTAGGAGTTGTTTTTAGCTATATGCACAGTTTCTTGCCTACCCCTTTAGGGAACGGAGGGGAATTGGTCTATAATATAAATAGAATGAAAGCGAGCATAAATTATTTTAAGAGTGTCCATCAATATATCTATGAAGATGTGTGCCTCGTTCTACTCTTCACTAACTATACCCCCAGCATATTCAGCTAAACGTTGATTATGTTATCAATCCTTAAATACATTAATCAACCAAAAGTTATAACTATAGGACGTAGTAGATATAAAAAAACCACAGTTAGAGTAATATACTCGCCCGCTGTGTCTGGAGTTAGGTGTTATATCAGCCTTCAACTCTACACTGTGTTCCACCTGTAGAGTAGGTGGTATATCAACCTTACCTACACTGAGGGCCGACTGTAGAGTTTATGGTGTATATCAACCCTTCAAAAATACACTGAGTGCATCTGTTAGATGTAAGGTGTTTATCAACACTTTCAACTACACTGAGTTCCATCTGTAGAGTTAGGTGTCTTACAACCTTCAAAACATACAACTGAGTTTCATCTGTTAGACGTTAGGTGTATATCAACCTATAACTGCACTGAGTTCCACCTGTAGAGTTAGGTGTATATCAACCTTCAACTACACTGAGTGCCTCACCTGTAGAGTTGGTGTATATCAACCTTATCTACATGAGTTCCATCTTAGAGTTAGGTGTATATCAACTTCAACTACACTGAGTGCCCCTGTAGAGTTAGGTTTATTAATCAACCTTCAACTACACTGAGTGCCCCCTGAGAGTTAGGTGTTAATCAAACTTCAATACACTGAGTGCCTAACCTGTAGAGTTTAGGTGAATATCAACCTCAACTACACTGAGTTCAATCTGTAGAGTATAGTGGTATATCAACCTTCAACTACACTGAGTGCCACCTTGTTAGAGTTAGGTGGAGTATCACCTTCAACTACCTGAGTGCACTCTGGTGAGTTAGGGTATATAAACATTTTTAACTACACTCTGGAAGTTCCATCTGTAGAGATTAGGTGTATATCAAACCTTCAAATACACTGTGGGTGCCATCTGTAGAAGTTAGTGTCATATCAACCTTCAGCTACACTGAGTGCCATCTGTAGAGTTAGGTGTATATTAACCTTCTATACTACACTGAGTGCAAACTGTAGAGTTAGGTGTATATCGGCCTTCAAAATACACTGAGTGCAATCTGTAGAGTTAGGTGTATCTTCAACCTTCAACTATCACTGAGATGCCATCTGTTAGTGTTAGGTGTATATCCGGACTTCAAACTACACTGAGTGCCATTCTGTAGTGTTTAGGTATATTCACTTCAACCTACACTGAGTGTCATCTGTAGAGTTAGTGTATATCAACCTACTCAAAAACTAAATGAGTGCCATCTGTAGAGTTTAGGTGTATATCAACCTTCAACTACCAATGAGTGCCATCTTGTAGGTTTGGTGCGCGGTATCAACCTTAATAACTACACTGAGATGCCATTCTGTTAGAAGTTAGGTGTATATCCAACCTTCAATACTTACACTGAGTGCCACCTGTAGAGAGTTAGGTGTATATCAACCTTCCAACTACATTGAGTGCCCTCTATCTGTAGAGTTAGATAGTTTGACTCAGTGTGGTTAATTTTGTTGCAACGTGATGAAAGACATAAATATAAAAAAAAAGAAAACTCAATTCTGGAACGAGCGAATTAGTACCCCCCCCCTCCCACCCTTAAACGCAATCCTTTCTCTTAGGACAAATTCTGCACATCTAATTAAAATTAATTTCTAATTCAAATTTCTTGTATTGTGAATCTGTATTAATTTGCGGTTTAAAACCCTATGAATGGGTGGAGGGGGGGGGGAAAAAATTTGGGGTATGCCCCAAGATTGATTTACCCAAATGACAGAAATGTTGGGGCTTAAATTCAAAAAAGGGTGTATTGAGGGGCATTTTTTTCCCAAGGGTTTAACCCCCTTTACTCAACCGAAAAGGGGGGACCGCACCAAAAAAAGCCTTTTAGCCCAGATTTGGGTTTTTAAGGGCGTTGTATAAAAAATCCCGTTTTTAATACGAAAAAAGTTTATATATAATAAATCAGTTGGTGTCCAAAAATTTTCATCTAGATTATTTGTTTCTTGGCGTACGGGCCTGCACCACAACATTTAGGTCCTCCCCTCACTAGGTGGTTTAGCGCAAACAGCAAGTTTAAAAGACACGGGGTCTCGACACCCATTGACCACTTTTCACTAAGGGGGGGTTAAATGAAAACGCAAGGTAAAGAGAACGTATCAAAACACGGGTTGACCACTCAATAAGGGTGGTTCAGGCAAACAGCAGAGGTAAAGAGACATGAATTCTCGACACCCATTTTTACCCCCCTTTAAAGGGGGTTTAGCGCCCAAAACAAACAGAGGTAAAGAGACAAAATAATTTTCGACACGATTGACCACTTTTCAAATAAGGGGGGGGTTTAGTGAAAAAGCAGAGGTTAAAAAGACACGTGTCTCGACCCCGAATTTTACCATATTTTACTAAGGGCTGGTTCTTTCAAAAAGAGAGGTTTAAAGAGACAGTATCACGGGAAAGATTGGGCCCCCCACTAAGGCGGTTCAGCGTAAACAGCAAAAGGTAAAGAGACAGTATTTACGACCGTTTACCACTCACTAAGGCGGTTTTAGTGCAAACAGCAGAGGTAAAGAGACATGTATCACGGGCACGATTGACCCCCTCACTTTAAAGGGTGGTTCAGCGCAAAAAAGCCCGAGGTAAAGGACATGTATCACGACCGATTGGGCCCCCCCCTTAAAAGGGGGGGGTTTAGCGCAAAAAAGCAGAGGGTTTAAAAAAACATGTATCCCCGACACGATTTTCCACTCATAAGGCTGGTTTAGCGCAAACCGCAGAGGTAAAGAGACATGTATCTCGACACGATTGACCACTAAAATAAGGTGGTTCGTGCCCAAAAAGCAGAGGGTTTAAAGAGACCCCCTATCACGACACGATTGGGCCACTCCCCCAAGGCTGGGGTTTTTCGCAAAAAGCAGAGGTAAAAAGGCATGTATCTCGAAAAACGAAAATTTACCACTATCACTAAGGCTGGTTCAGTTTCAAACAGCGAGGTAAAAAGGGAAAGTTTTTCGACACGATTGACCCCTATTAAATAAGGGGGGGTTCAGCACAAAAAGCAGAGGTAAAGAGAAAAAAATTGAACCCCCCGAACATGGGAAACCTTTTTCCCCCCCCTGCCTCGACCAACAAGCAGCTTTTTAGTTCGGGTTTAAAACCTCCCTCCTCCTCCCCTTTATTCTAGGACCCAACCCTGTCACGAAGAAGGGCGCGGGGGGTGAGAGAAGAAAGGGGGTTTTAGGGGGTCACGCGATTAAAGGGTGGAGTGGCAAAAAAAAAAGTAAAAGGAGTCAAAAAGAATAATCGAAGCCTTAGCAGGCCCAAAATTAAATTTTTTTCAAAAGGGATTTAACCCCTTTGGTTATTTTTAAATTTCCCCCCCCAGTCAAATAA
>JBCFYV010004167.1:0-22454 GCA_039000515.1 Timema cristinae | reverse complement strand
GAAGGAATATGATCAGGCAAAAATGTACCAAGAAAAACGTCTCCAATTATTTAGTAACAAACAGGGTTGACGTCCATTTTTGACATTCATGGTTCTGATATTGATACCAATGTATTTATTTGTATAAATACTTTTTTTTATACGGAATATTGACGTACTTGATTTTTGACCTCCATATTATCGACAATGGTAGATAATATTATATCGTAGTAACATGTAGTCATTTGTATTTAAGGAAACTTCATGAGTACAATATTAGTTTTTATAAATATAATTCAACAATGTAATTTATATTTTAGAGATTATTAACTGCACAATAATTTCATTACATTTTCAAATTAATATGGAGGTTAAGAGTAAAACATGTTTACTTGAGTGGGTATACAATAACCACATTGGTAGTAATAACTGTGTTGGTTATGTGAGTTATGTAGTGACTAAAATATTGCGGGAGGTACATCATTTAATCGAAATAAGAAATCATGTATAAATAACATTATTAAAAATCAGACACATAGACCTCATGGTTCTAGAAGAAGTGAGTGTGCGATGGCACATAAGGATCACGGTTGGATGTATCCCTTGGCTGGGGTGGAAGCACCTTCTGAGGTAGCTGAATACCTGGCGCTTGAACTCAAATGGTAAAGAGTCTGCCCATGAGTTGTGTTGAATTATTACTGTTGAAATACAAGCATACCAGCTTTTACCGCTTCATCGTACCGTTATTCATTTCATCAGCCATTAAAAGAGAATACACCACTGATTGACTTTTGTCTAATAACTACCGAAATCAATCACCTTGGATACAACAAAGACACGACAAACATTACATTACAAGTCTGTTAAACGCAACTGAAACTAAAAAAACAACGCGCATGCGCAACAACACAAGAGGCTAGAAACAAAACAACAACTACATATGTCTCATCATAGTCAAGAACTAAATAATGTCAACACTCCCACTTATTTAGATCTGTCTCTCAAACCAACCTTGCTTCGCAAGTAATTAAACTGATGCTTTGGAAGAGGCTTTGTAAGAACATCTGCAAGTTGTTCTTTGGATTCAATGTACCTTATATCAATGTCACCACGTTCATAGACATCCCGTACAAAGTGGAAACGAGCATCAATATGCTTAGTTTTTCGGTGGTACTCAGGATTATTCGTCAATTTAATTGCTGATTGGTTATCTACGTACATTGGGACCTTATCACATTTCAAACCCAATTCACAAATAATTCTACGTAGCCATATAGCGTCCTTTGTTCTATTAGACAATGCAATGTATTCAGCCTCTGTTGTTGAAAGTGCTACTACTCTTTGTCTCTCAGAGGACCAAGAGATAGCACCCCCATTAAACAAAAATACAAATCCGCTAGTTGATTTCCGGGTATCTACATTACCAGCATAATCTGCATCTGTAAAACCTCTCAGTGTGGCGTTACTCCCACTGTCTCCGTAAACAATCCCATAATCCATTGTCCCCCTTAAATAACGGAGAATCTTCTTAACCGCCTGCCAGTGATCTTGCCCATATTTAGTTAAAAATTGACTGGCTTGATTAACTGCATATTCAATATCAGGGCGACTGACTTTTGCAGCGAAAAGAAAAGAACCAATTGCCTCACGGTATGGCACATATTGCAGTTTCTTCTTTTCTTCTTCACATCTTGAACTCTGCCATTGGCTTAAGTGTAAGCCAGGTTCAGCTGGAACATTTGACGGCTTTGCATCTTCCATGCAGAATCTTCGTAGAATTTTCGGGATGTATGCACTCTGACTAATTTTTATAGTGCGTTTTTCCCGATTTCGTTCAATTTCAAGGCCGATGAAATGCTTAGCGTCACCAGTGATCTGAAAACACTGTTCCAAATTTTGCAGAACTTCATCAATTGCTTCTTGAGAAGCTGACATCAAAAGTCCATCATCAACATAGAGAGCTAAGTATACAGTTGCTCCTTTGACCTTGCCAGCAAACACGCAATGGTCACACTCAGTTGGTTGGAAAACAAATTTTTCTAACAATTTCACGAATTTTATGTTCCAGCAACGTGGCGATTGCTTGAGTCCATACAGGCTCCTTTGAAGTCTACATACTGCTTCAGGGTGTGCTTTGTCTTCAAATCCGGGGGGTTGCTGGATATAGATCTCTTCTTTCAATTCACCATAGAGGAAAGCGGTTTTCACATCAAATTGGGCAATTTCAAGATCTTCTCCCGCTACAATGGCTAGAAGCAATATAATTGATTCATAACGAACAACAGGCGCAAAAGTCTCAAAATAATCGACACCTTCTCGCTGAGTAAACCCCTTTGCAACAAGTCTGGCCTTGTATCTAAGACCCACACTTGAATTTGATTTCTCATTAAACACCCACTTACAACCGATCACATGCTTCATTTCTGGGAGTTTCACAAGTTCCCACGTTTCGTTTTGTTGAAGCGCACTCATTTCGTCATTCATAGCGAGTAACCACTTTTAGCTTCAGAACTCATGACAGCCTCTTCAAAAGTAGTAGGCACAGTATCCACAACTAGCGCAGAATCATTGTAACGACTTGGTCTGCGCAGCTGGTCTCGATCACGAAGTTGTCTTCCTGGACCTGATGCTAGTTGAATCTCTTCTAATTGTGGTTCTACTCGTTCATCTACTTGCTGCTGGACTACTGGTCTTAGCTCCACTGCTGCTTCTAAGTCTGATTGACCTTGATGATCAAAGTCAAGTTCCACCTGAGCTACTGGTAGTGGGTTTACATCATTTTCTGTGTATGGTTGATTTTCATAACCAAAATCAAGTTTCCCTCTTTTTTATGAAAACCTTGCTCTGCCATTTCAAATATCTCATTGAAGATTACCTCACAGCTGACATGTATTTTTCGAGTCATAGGATCCCATAGTCGATAATTCCTTGACTCTCCCTGATAGCCAACAAAAATAATTTTCTTGCTCTTTGGATCAAACTTCTTACGTGTCTCCTTGGGTATATGCATGTATGCATCACAACCAAATACTCACACATGTTTTATTTCTGGCTTTTTATTAAACCATCTCTCATAGGAAGTCATTCCGTCAGATTGTTTTGAGAGGGTTCGATTCAAAACATACACAGCTGTCTGAACAGCTTCAGCCCATAATTCTTCTGGAAGGTTTCTGGCAAGTAACATAGATCTGGCACTTTCACAAAGGGTACGCATTTCACGCTCAGCCCAACCATTCTGCTCATGAACATACGGTGTTGACAGCTCATGAACAATTCCTTTGTTTTTCAGAAAAGCATTGAATTCATTTGACAGGTACTCTCTGCCATTGTCTGTAAGTAGAATTTTTATGTTGTTGCCGGTCTGCTTTGTCACAAAAGCTTCATAATCTTTGAACTTTGCAAACAATTCATGTTTGTGATGCATGCAAAATACAGAGCGTTATCCTGAGTATTCATCCTTACACAATAAAAAATGCTTTGAACCTCCTGGTGACTGTATATTAACTGGACCGCAGACATCCGAATGAATCTTTTCACCGGGATTATTAGCTTTTGGTCTCTTGCTAGATGGATGTGGTTTGCGAGCATGCTTTCCCATAGTACACGCTTCACAGAAAAAAATTGGATTTGTCTTTGATTACTAAACCATTAGCTGCGTCAAATTTTTCCGTTGCATTAATTGAATTGACATTAATGTGACCCAACCTTTCGTGCCACAGCTTCAGGGAGTTAACTTCTGCAACATTACACTTTGAAGAAACTTGTACCTCAAAAAGCATTCGGAACAGCGATCCATGACGCACCCCTTTTGCTGATAAGGCCCCACTTCTTTCTCGGACCTCGCAGTGATTATGGTAACTATGGAATGAGAAATTTTTGTCATTGATCGCTCCCACTGAAAATAAATTTCGTTTCAAATCCGGAACTAAAAGCACATTGGTCAATTTCCGGTTGACCTTCTTTCCATGCACCTCTGCAAGAATATATATTGTGCCAATACCTGCTACAGGTAACATCATGTCGCTTGCAATTTGAACTAACTTTATCTTACCAACCGGTCTGAGTTAACTGAAAAAATCGCGGCGGAAAGTCATATGGAGGCTTGCACCCGAGTCTGCCAACCACACAGATTTGTCCTCATCCGTTGTTTCTGAGAAGAAAGCTGAAATGTCACACACATATGCAGATGCAGAATCATCACTAATTTTTCATCCTTTTCCTTCATCTGCCATTCGCTTTTCACATTCACGATACCAGTGACCAAGCTCGTTGCAATACTTACAAGGATGTTTTCTTTTCAACTCTTCAATACTCTTGGAATTTTTCTTCCGCTTGTCTTTGGAATAATTAACCTTCTGGTAATTGGATGACATTTTTTCTTGTTCATCTAGTTTTAGCTGCAGGGCTTTTACTTGTAGCGCAAGTGATGAAGACTCCTCTTCCATTGATGTCAATCTTTTGTCCTCACGAATTATCCTCGCAATTAAATTCTCCTTTTTTCGCTCATCTTTTGCGGTGCACTCCCATGCCATGGTAAATGCCGAGAATCTTGATGGCAAACTGTTCAGCAGTTTAGACATCACGGCTGAATCAGGTGGTTTTTCACCTGCATCATCAAGTTTCTTACAGATGGTTTCAAATTTTTCTAGCTGTGTTGCGACAGGCACGCCATTCTTGATCCGAAAATCGTAAAATTGTTGCCAACAATCTTGTTTCGCATCTTCACTTGTGTCTCCATACAAAGAATGTAGTTTATCCCAGATCTCTTTCGGTGTCCTACAGTTTATTAAATTCACATGAAATGTCCGATCCACTGAGCTCAATAAGATCACTGCTGTTTTTGACTTACATTTTTTCCATACTTTCCACGCGTCGAGTTTTGCTGCTTTGTCGGGCTCTGTATCTGTCCCTTCCACAAATTCTACCAAATCTTGAGCATCAAGTAAGAATTACACGCTAAATTTCCACAATGCGAAATTTGTGCCGTCGAATTTTGTGAGATCGTATGTGTCCTTTTCCGTCATTGCTGCAAGCAAAGAAAAGAAAATATACTGGACGCAATATACACCTACCGACGTCACGAGCAAAACGTACAAACGACACGAACAAACCGTACCGTCCCACGAACAAACCGTACCGTCAACACGAACAACAAAATGTGTAGCGACGACACGAACAAAAGTTTCCCAACTAAACACTTCGATATAATGGCGGCGCAGAGGAAGCGTGACTGGGCCCATAACCTGTTGAATTATTACTGTTGAAATACAAGCATACCAGCTTTTACCGCTTCATCGTACCGTTATTCATTTCATCAGCAATTAAAAGAGAATACACCACTGATTGATTTCGGTAGTTATTAGACAAAAGTCAATCACCTTGGATACAACAAAGACACGACAAACATTACATTACAAGTCTGTTAAACGCAACTGAAACTAAAAAAACAACGCGCATGCGCAACAACACAAGAGGCTAGAAACAAAACAACAACTACATATGTCTCATCATAGTCAAGAACTAAATAATGTCAACAAGTTGTTTGCAACATTCCAGTCCTTATCTGCTGAAACAAATATAAATATTCCGAAATTAATATTATTGACATAAAATATTAACGGTAAAATTCGAAATTTTAGTAATAGTGATTTTAAATATCCTCTAATAACCATGTTAAAACATTATATCTAATTTAAATTAGTTAAAAAAAGTCACCTGAGCACGGGAATTATGCTCGAGATATTTGGCTTAAGGCACAGATGCTCTATTACTGAGCTATCTAGGATTCATCCCATGTTTCAGCTCATTCCTCACTCATAGTTGAATGTTGAGTCTGTGATGGATGTGTGGAACATTTAGCTATATATGACTGACCAAGAATATTCAAGCGATCATACTTGTGTCATCTGACACCTGGGAGGAACGTTATTTAGCTTAGTATGTGATATAAGTTTTAAATTTTAACGTGAAATTCTAATTAATATCCTTGAATATCTCAAACTCAAACTCAAGATTCAGTATTAAGTTATCAGTGAAAAATGACTCTGAACACGAGACGAATTCAGGTTAAATAAATGGAATAGCATTATCATACTAAGATAAAGGTCCCAACATCGATTCCTGTGCATCTAGGATTTTTCATCTAATTTAAATTAATTGAACTGTGATTTCTTCAATACGGACAGTAACATAATTACAATTATTTTCAGCTTGTTGTAAATATTCATATACAGGTGTTTTCAAATATATTGAACCAAATCGCATGTAACTAAGTACATTTAAAGTAAGCAACTGTCCCACCTTCTAGTTTCCCGACCTCGACATATTTTTGTCCCAACATGCAGTCCTCAACCGCTCTAGACAGTTCTTTGAACCTCCTGAAACTTATCAAGCACAGAAGAAAGAAATAAAATATTTTGGTCAGACTCATATTGACAATATAATTATTTAAGCAAAAAATCTTATTACAAGCTACTCAACGAAATACACCAATGAAGTTATGGTTTATTTCAGTCATTTCCGTGGAAACGAACGTACATTATTGGGTCAATTGTAAGAATAATTTTATTGTTGGAGTTTTGTAAATCAGATGTTAGGTTTATTTTAACTCTAAATAATACACGTCATATATTATTGTTAAAATACCATTTTATAAATATAGTCCAGCAAGTACGTAATTGTTAATGAATAATATATGATATTTTGACAGTATACCTAAAATTAAAAAGAACTTAGTCAAATTATATAATTAAAATTAGCTTTATTTTTTAATTCGAAGTCTTTGTCTCAGAATTGTAATCGTATATTTATCTTTTATTTATTCTAAACCCTTAATATAGATTGTATTATTATCGTAGCACATATCGGTGGTCACGTAGAATAGACGGTGAGATCGTTTATCTTGTTTTGCTGATGATGGGCCGTTTCCGGATTGTAGTTTTCAGAGTGTTTTTGTGTAAATTGTTTCCTAACTTTCGCCATCCATATAATAGTCTACATTATACACAAGTCGAGGTACAAATTACGAAACTAAATTAGATTAAAGCAGTACTCTACTACCAATCACGTAGCTATTAATTTTATTTCCAGTGTAACCAGACTAGACATTACTAACATCTTCCTCGAGACTAGAGGCCCGCAACCGGTGGCCCGTATGACAATACTTACATAGCAGATGGACCGTATTATTGTTACAACATATCATTTATAAAAATTTTATATTGTATAAATAAAATAATAATAATAAGAGATGTTCAAAGACTCAAATTTCGTATATTTTCGATTACCTAATGGCCGAGTATTTGATTAGAAACATGAATAACACCTCTAATAATTTAAACATAAATTTCTATATTCAATTTTGTTTGATTGATAATAAAGCAGGACAGTTGGCATGAGTAAACAGGTAGTCGGTAATCTTCTATGATTATAGTTAAATACCCTTGTTATTTGTTGTTCTATTAAAATGTGGTTGCTGTTCATAATTACTGTTTAGAGGTGTAGGTTTCCGCAATGTCATATTGAGTCATTTTAAAGAGTATTGAAAAATTTTCACGCAGTTATTAAATTGTGTTGATGCCCGGAAAGTTTTAGATGTTGGTCGAATAAAGATGTGCATCTATTGCATTTAAAATCAATAATGTTTTCATTATATCGAATTGAAAGATATCTTCCGATCAGTCCAATCTATACAACCTTACATTCAAATATCAATTTGTAGATAACACTTTTGATTTTTAGAGTTACGATATGATGATGGTCATTGCTGAAAACCTACACATTCAAACGTCCATTCTGATCAGTAGGGGGCGGAATTTGCCCTGAATGCCTTTTTTTATTCCTATGCTTTGAAAAGTAGGCTTTTGAGGTATAATTTTATTTTCGATGATTGCGAAGATAATGTGATAACTTTTATAGTGCCTATAAATGCCTATTTTGCTGTTTAGTGCCTATTTTACCAATGGGAGACTTAAAGTGCCTTTTCCTATCTATCTCTTTTTCCCACCTTTTTTTTTTAGATACTTGCGGCTACACCGCAACCCCCCCCCCCCCCTTCCCCTTTCGCTCCATAGGTTACTCCAACTGGATACTCAGTGTTAGTTCATTCAGTGGTTGTGTATATTACGTTGTTGTTAGATGTGCATATCTGTTCATTAATATTTCTTTGTATTGGACTCGGTGTAAATTATTGAACTAGTAGAAAATGACTACAGAGAAATCGTGTAAAAGTGTATTATTCAAACAGTGGATTGGTGCTGATAGGAATTTCACAACGGTTGGAAAAATAATTTTTTGTCAGCCGTGTTTTAAGGAGGTAAGTTATCTTTTTTGAAAATGGGAAATGAAATTATTAATTTTGAAAGTCAAGGTTTTTATTAAATATATTGTCTACTGTTTAAAAGTAAATCACGATTATTTGCTATTGTTCAAACTAGGTTTCATTTCTTATTGAAGGATTTAAATGAGAAAGTGGAAATATTTACCAAAGCGTAGCATTACGATCGAAAAAAAAAAGCAATCTTAGTTCTCTTGTTAGATGATGCTTTGTTAATTTGTAGAATCCTCATATATAACCGGGTGAAAATTTCCATTTTTAATATTTAGGTAAAATACGAAAAGAAGTATCACCTAGAACAACACAAAAATACTGCAACAAATAAGAATTCCGGAAAGAAAACAGGATCTCAACAATTTTTTCCTAAAGTAAACGATACCGATAAAATCAAAGAGCAATTTTCTGATGACTTATGCTCTAATATGGTAGCTTCAAATATTCCCTGGAAGAAGCTGGAGAATCCAGATTTCAATGCTTTTCTCAACAAATATACCAACATGAAGATACCGGACAAATCAACTCTGAGGTAACACTACGTGAATTCAACCTATTTCTCTGCAAGTTTTTCCTTTCTGATATTAAAAAATATTAACTGAATTGTATTGATTTAAACTATTTACAGTAAATATTCTTTTTATTTCGTTTAAGACAGTTGAGAAAATCCGAGACGATATCGTAGAATCATACATCTGGGCTACTGTTGATGAAACCACTGACCACTGTGGCAAATATGTTGCAAATATTTTTGTTGGAAAACTATACTCTACGGGTCCTGGGAAACCTCACTTGGTTGTTTCAAAGATGCTTGAGATAACCAACAGCTCGACCATATCCATAGTTGTTCGTGATGCTTTGCCTAAGTATATAATGTAATTGCACAAGATATACTGTGTTAATTTAATGATTCGCAGTGTTAGTCCTGTAAAAATTATAATTATAAATAAGTTAATTTGTTTATATTAGGTGTCCGGTGGCCATCAGAAAACAACGACGAAAGGTTTTTGGTGTGGTCTGACAGACAGTGAGGTCTACATGTTGAAAGCGGCTGCGAGCTTAAAAGTATTCTACACCAAGTTATTTCACGTGACTGGTCTAGCTCATGCTGTTCATAGGGTTGCAGAAGATATTAGATCACGTTTTTCAAATGTTAACGCACCTAATAAATTAGAAAAACTAGCAACCATAACCTAGTAACGCAAACCAAAGGACAAGTAAAATGTCTGCGCAACTTAGCGTCACACTACTAGGAAAATATTTGCCCTCGCAAGTGGTCGGCCATAATAACTTTTGTCGCAAAGTCTAGCGTTTCTCTGCTAACGTTCGCAAAATAGTTCTGCGTCGTGGTCATAATAGCGCTGCTGGAAAAATAACTGTGAATGTCCAAGTAAATTATGATAAACGATGAGTCATATTCTGAGATTTTCAAGCATTTGATCGCAATAAACTTGATGCCTCCCAGATTTACACTACAATAACTTAAAAATGTGGCTACCATGCGCAATTGTGTAGTGAATTATAATATTGTCTGCTCTTTGCATGGGTCCTATATCCAAAGAAAACTACACAAGACTTTTAACTAACCAGTTTTTCCAGTTTCCCCAATTCACTCATAGGCCGTTGTTTTATCACGAGGTTAAGGTTGACATGGGCTATTTATTTGTTTAGTAATTGAAATTCAAACTAGTCCACTGTTGAGCTACGACATTGGGTCAGTGTGTAGTTAACCATGCTTAATTTAAATCAGTAACTTTAAATTATTCTTAAAATAATTAATTTTTTTAATTAATAGGCATGTTTAATAAAAAGCGTAAAATCCAATTTTTGAAAATTAGGCTACGCTTAAAATTCAATGCTTTTCTATTAAAATTGGTTTTAAATAAAATGCCTGAGTCAGTTAAGTGAAATGTATGTTCATAAAGAAAAGTTAGTACAAGCCTATAATTTACAATTTTTTTAAACTATATCCAAATACTATTATAAGATAAGAAGCTCTATAAATTTTGACAATTTATAAGCCAAATCATTGAGTAAAAGGACATTCAAATATTTTACTACCTATATTGTTATAACATAATTGTATAGCTAAGTGTCTTCTCTGCTTCAACTTCACATTTCATTAAGTCCGCATTAGTGAAACATTTGTTTCAAGGGAATTATTTCTTTTCCCTTAAAATTATTGACTACAATTTCCCCAGTTTGGACTTTAAGTAAGCTTTTCGTAATAAGTCTATTAAGTTATAGGTAGTGATTACGTTACTATTGTGACGAAGCTACATCCTTACTTCCTCGCTGTGAAAAGCCTTCAGAGGGCCCATGACTGTCTATTCAAGAGACTGAAGCCGTTTGGTTGAGTGAGGAGGCAGCACAACAATGGTAACTAGATCTGATCGGGCCATTTCGATTATATATAGATTGCCAGTGTGGCTGTAGTATCCATTTAATATTAATAAAACAGGCGATTCCTGAGTGTGTTTGGCATGTTAAATAAATGAGATAGCCATTTGGTGAAAATATGGATTTTGTACCCATCCAGGTAGATTCAATAGATCTTGAAGAACAATATATCATCAAATGATCGGACGTGCTAGTTATGGGGAAGATTATCATTGAAGGAATAAAGTATCCACTAGCACTTAGGCTACGGCCACGCTTGCGACCAGGTTGTTTCTTATGAGGGTGGTCACACTTGGCAACCAGCGACAATGAAATATTTTAAAACGCTTTCGTAAGAGTTTTCCGGTTGCAGCGACAAATACGTTCTTCTTTATTTCTTATGGAGGTGGCCACACTTGCGTTCGTGTCGCAGCCTGTTGCGAGAACACTGGACACTTGTGTGGAGTTGCTTGCGTCATCTTAGATTAAAATGTCGACCGTTAAGGTGCTTGGGACCACGATATCATTCCCCCACAAAGCATCACTAACTTTCTTACAAACCACCCAGTGTTTTCCGTTCGTCTGGAGTTTGACACTCGGTAGAGTACGGTTTACATTTACATGAAGGTGTTGGTAAAAAATAATGTACTAATTTTCTCCGAACTTTAATCATCTAAAGACATAGTTTAGGAACGTACTATTTTCAGTTGAAAGTTTTGAAATATTTAAATTTTGGAGAGTGAGTATTAAATAAACTATAGTTTTAAATATGATTCTCCACTTGTAAATTTATTTGAAAATATTTAATTTCTGTAACAATCTCCCAAATTTCCTAAAGATTTTTCATTTACAAGATGTAGTTTCTTCCTCGTACAAATTTTCTGTATAGGGTAAATCATACATTTTTCTAAACCAGCATTCTAAACATTTTTCTAAACCACTATCCTAAATATTTTTTTTTCGCTATTAATTTTACATAATTTGTAATATTGGAAAAGTCTGAAACATCGACAAGAGACTTACTATCACTGCTAAAATAGTAATAGTAATTGTAATTAATTTAGGTCTGGTTTTGAAAAATTTGTCAAAAGTTATAGAAATTTCGAATTTATCTGGATATTCAATTGTAGATTTTATATATTCGTCCCAGGAGATAGTTTTGAATTTAGAGTTGTTTCCTAACTTGTTAATTGTTTCGGATGAGTGTAAATCATTTAACGTGTCGGGCCACCAATTTATATTTGTTTTTTGTAATTTGAATTATTCTTACTGGAAATTTCGGAGGTGGTCATTTTCTTTTTTTTATCTTATTTGATTGTTTGGTAGAATGTTCGTAAGTAAGAATTCTTGTCTTTTTAATAATGTGGTGGTTCATTAGCTTAAAATTTAGATCGAGATCGGATTCAAAAAATCCTCGAACTTCATTATAACATCTGGCTCTTCTCTTAAATTCCTATTGGTTGATTTTCTCTTGCTTTGAACCGGCTGTATTGCCAATCTCTCCGGTGTATTGTCTTTCGAGCCCATTTTTACCCTGCATATTACAACATCGTAGCATATCTTAGAATCCATCTCGTTTTAATAAATACCACATAAAATGACAAGGATTGAACCCGAGTACTTTGATTTGGCAAGATAAAACTCTACCAGTTGACTTAAAATAAAGTGGTATCAATGTTTTTGTTAGTACTAGTAGAGCACAAATAAATCTATAACTTTTCATATGAAACAAACATTCTAACAGTTGCAATCCATGTAGTTCTATTGATGACCAGTTATTAGAAATTGAGACTTCCAGGAAAGTACTGTTTCAGTTAATCATACTCATTTTCATAATAAATCATCAATATAATAAATGTGTGAGACTCTTGCAGAAAATCTATATATTTATCATGGAGTACCTTGATTAGATGGCAGATTATCTTGGGTGATGGTATCCCTTACTATCTTATTTTCCTTTTAGTCTCGTATGTGAAGCTCCCGTAATGTCGTGGATAATAATATTTTACATTATCGCATTTAATATTGGCGTTTATATTCGCAATACATCTTAGTTTAATTAAGCAAACTCTTCCTTTTTAAAAAAAATCAAGCAATGATTAGTATTTGTTGCCAGGAAACATTATGTGTTTTAATATATTTTGAATAGGTTTCCTAGATATATAACATTGTTGTATTTGTATATATTGTTAAAATATTTATTTTTCCTAAGTATAGTAAATGATATATTTGAAACTATGCTGTGTGTAGCATAATATTTTCATATTATTTGCATCGCTATTTATAAGTTCATTATGTGTGTCTCATCCAGCAGAACATTCTCCAAACCTTTTATAATATAAGCCCCCTTCTTCTTTTAATAATTTTAAAAATTGTAGATATCAAATTATCCCTTTTAACACAAAATCAAAATAAATTGTCCTACTCACTTGTCTAGATTTTTTTATGTATCTCTAGACAATTCAAAGACAAAACAAGGCAATATGATATAGACAGGAGGATAGGTTCTTCAAGGTCCTATGTATTGGTTTATATACGACATTTAGATCAAAATTTACAATTGGGGAACAACAGCTATGCAGTGATCTAGAATAACTAACGTTATAATCAACGTAAAAGTACTCTGTGTATTTGCTAATAGATTTGAACGATACTATTGATTGGTGTTGGGCATGTTTCACCCCTAGGTCACAGAGGGGTGGCGCGGTCATTATCTTCTATATTTGGTATCACGAATATTTGATAAACTGCAGATATGTAAAACTTTTAAATTATTCCAATTAATATTAAAAGATTAAATTTTAATGGTACTTTTTTGAGCTAGTGTTTACGGAGAATACTTTCGTATATTCTATAAAACAAAAAAGCGCATTTTTCGATTATTTTTCTCTCTTGTTTGATCTTGGCCTAGAGCCGAAACCATTTTGCCAAGTGTTGAAACCAAGTTACCAAGGTAGTTAAGAGGTTATCCATAGATTCATCCACCCAATCCTAAAGTTAAGGGTAGTTTACAAGAGAGTTTTTTTTTAATCAGCTATAAAGATTTTGATTAAAATCTGATTCCAGACAATTTTAAATATTATAGAAAATGACACAACTAATTTTACCTATATAATTACTTGAAGGGTTGTTTGAATAGGCAGATATCAACAATGTTGATAATATATACGTTATTTATCATTATTATTTATTATTATTATTATTAATATTATTATTATTATTATATATATTATTATTATTATTATTATTTATTATTATTATTATTATTATTATTATTATTATAATTATTAGAACCGCGTCTTCTAACAGTTTGTGCTATAACCATTCAAAATATTTTAAATACGAAATTATTTATCATTGAATAACTCTCATTCTCTTAAAATATTTTTTTTAATTAAATTTATTTTTTATAAACCAACAATTTCCAAAGGGATAGGAAAATATATAGTTTTAAACATAGGTTTGAGTAATGACGAAAATATGTCTGTGTTACAATGAGATGCTTTTTAACTAATATATTTCTGCAACTAAGAATATTATTTCGTTTCAATAATCTTAAAAGTTGTTAACTAATGTTTCCATTTTATGTTAGAGCGAAAAAGTCAGTCGGGTTCTTATTTTACTGGTAATTTAATACTGAGTATTGAGTCTAAGTTTGTGAAGTGCGTTGATATTTATTAGAATTTCATGTTAAAATTAAAATCTTTTATTGTATACTTAGCAGAATAACAGTTTCCCCAAGAGTCAAATGACTCTAGTATGATCAATTGAATATTATTGGTCACGCATATGTATCAGAATGTTCCACACGTCCATTACAGACTCAACCTCCAGCTATGAGTGAATAACGAGCCGAAACATCTGATGAATCCTAGATAGCTCAGTGGTAGAACCTCGGTTCCCTAAGCCAAATGTCTCGAGCTCAATTCCCATGTTCAGGTGTGTTTTTTAACTAATTTAAATTAGATATAATGTAGTATTATGGTTAGTAGAGGTTATTGAAAATCACTATTACTAAAATTTCTAAACTTACCGTAAATATCTTACGTCAGTACTATTTATATAGGAATAACTTTATTTGTTTCAGAACATAATGACTGGCATGCTACTTGCAACTCATGGGAAGTGCTCTAGCATATTAATAATAATAATATTATGGATTGAAATGGCCTCAAGTGCGATGTCAAATCAATAGCGTACTAAAATAAAATCTTTTCTTTGTCATTTTTACTGCGTCATAACACCTTCTGGAGAAAATATTGTGATCGTCATATTTCGAACCAAAGATTTTGATAAATGTTAACGTATCTTGACAACCTGAAACCAAACATGTTGTTTTTAAGCCCAAAATACAATGCAATGATATTATATTCATCAAAGTTTAACATAATGTTAAGTGATAACGAGCACTACGTTAAATTTTACAATGTTCAATAAGACATAGCGTCCTATTTAAGTTAATGAGAGTGTTACAGAAATTAATCTGAGATAAAAATAAAAATAATTTCATGATGAGCATTTCATACACTGATACTACCTATATATTTCAATTAGCAAAACACTTTTATACAAAGTGAAAATTTGTCTCCACTATAAACCCCATCATAGTTTTTTCATTAGGAAATTATTTTTCAAAACAACTAATTGTAATATGGGAATGTTAATAATATCTTCTGATCGTTTAAGGTTTTTATAATGAGTTCAGGAAAAAAATACTGTGATTGTCCATTTAGTTTATCAGAAATAGTGAGTTATGTTTTAATATTTCCGAGTATTTAATTTCAGTAAACATGATGCTGCCCGGATTTACCCTGCAATAACTTAAGGCTGTGTCTATCTTGCGAACTTGTGTCGTTTATTCAAATATCGTCTTCACTTTGCACGGTGCCTATATTCAAATAGAATTACATAATACTTTTGACTAACAAGTTTCTACAAATCCCTCATAGCCCGTAGTTTTATCAAGAGGAGAAGGTGGTAATATGGGCTACTGATTTGTTTAAAAACTGAAATTCAAACCATTTTCAATAATGAGCTCAGACATTGGGTCGGTGTGTAGTAAACATTCTTAATTTAAGTCAGTAACCTTACATTATTATTTAAGATAAATAATTTTTCAGTTAATAGGCATTTTTAATAAAAACCGTTAAATATATTTTTATTAGTAAATATAGGCGACATATAAAATTCAATGAGATTATAATGAAATATTTTTTAAAGAAAAAGCTTAATTAATTAAAGACAAATGTATGTTCATAAACAGAAGCTAGTACAAGCATGTATTTTAGAAGTATTTTTAAAAAACAACCAAGTATAATTTTAAGATAAAAGTACCTACAAATTTGAGATATTATAAACAAACTGATAAAGTAAATAAACACTCAAATATTTTATAAAGTATTTTGTTACTACATATTTGTATAGCTAATTGTCTTCTCTGCTTCAGCTTCACATTCCATGAAGTCTGAATTAGGGAAATGTTTGTGTCGAATGGAAATAACTCTTTTGCCTTAAACCAATTGTCTTTGCTGGCCCAGGGTTGGTACACAGCTACCAGCTATCGTTCAGTAAGACCTAAGTTGTCTTAAGGTATTGTTTTGTGCTAGACGTTCAGGAGATCCTCTCTAGATATTTTTGTGTGGACATTTGTTTAGGAGTATTAAGGTGTCGTTGCGTCTTATGAACTCAATCTTTTGTTGTCTTTTATTTGATGTGAGCGGTTGGACTCTTTTAGTGAACTGTGAGTAACATAGCGCTAGGTGACTAGGTATTGGCTCACTGTCCCTTGTCCCCTTAATGGATGTAACTTGCTGGTTAGAAGAAATGGGCCTTAGGGTAGCGTGTGGTGGCATTTACCTCCTTAAAAGGGAAGGTCAGTCAAGATAGTTCTCATACGCTAGTTCCCTCAGCTAGTTCCTAGCACCTTTGTTTATTGTTAAGAGCGCTTTGAGCTCTACTAATGTGTGTAGGTAGCCTGAATGGCTCAATGTAACTTTAGGTATTCAGTATATTTATGGGTTTGCGTATACAGCCCTCGCTGATAGCTGACTTGGTGTTGTTGTTGTTGTAACTTATTTGGTTATACGGGGCAATATGAACGCCACTTGTGTGAGCTTGACACTCTCTCTCTCTGACTGGGGAGTGCCTGTCTCTGTGAAACACCTCTGTGGAACAGGCTGGGTGTGGGGCTGTGCCCCGGTGACCTTGAGTGTTGAAGTTCGCTTAGCTGATGACTAGCCGAGTTACTATGTGGGCTCAACCCCTGTCTAGCTTTAGATCAAGCCTTGCGGGTTCTTCCCATCTGGAACGGACTCTATGAGCTGTGTTTTACGGGTTAAATTCCCGGGTAGCTATACTACATTTAAGGCAAGAGTTGATTCTGTTTCTTATGTTCTAACCCCTCTGGCTTGTTTGGTTCCCCTTAAGGAAAATTAACTTAGTGAGGCGCCGTCATGGGCGTGTCGACCCAAGGTTGGGCAGCTGGCGTCCCCACCCGATCTTCGCTGAATACTTTTACGAGGGGTTGACTGGCGCTCGGCTGGTGACCAGAGAAATATATACGCAACTGGGCATTTGTGCCTCCATTATATAGATGAACCAAAATCTTATAATCACTTGTTCTCCTTTTTTTACATGCTTGTATCTATAAATAAACCATGTATTGATTTGTTCATTTCTTGTATGTTAATTTGCACCCTCCCATTATATTCCCGTAAAGGCGGTGCAATAATATCTGGATCTTCTTGTAAATGTTTTTATTATTTTTTCTTGATTTGAACCGCCTGAACTACCAAGTCTTCCAGCGGATTGTTTTTCATGCCCATTTTCTACCTTGCATCACACAACATCATAGCTTATCTTAGAATCCATCTCGATTTAATAAACACCATATAACCTGACAGGGGTTAAAACCCGAGTACTTTTATTTGGCAAGATAAAGCTCTATCAGGTAACTTAAAATAAAGGTGTACCAATTATTTGGTTGGTTATCAAGTTAATTCTAAAAATGACTGATAGATCACACATAAATCTATCACTATTCATATGAAACAAACATTCTAAATTTGTAATTATAGTAGTTGATGATCAAGTATTAGCAATTTAGACGTTCATTAAATTACTTTAATCCTATTTTTAACCTTAACGCCTAACTAATAGGGTTCAAATACAAATAAATAAATAAATGAAGTCAATAAAAAGAAAGAGTTTGCTGAGTGAGTGCTGAATATCAAAAAATCTGAGCAAAAAATATTAATACCCAGCACACGCAATTAGAAACAATTGCGGAACCTGTTCCCACGGCCAACCTCATCAATATCAATTATAAACAAGAATATAACTATACCCCTGATTCGATTACCAGACAACATATTTAACTAGCATTAAACCTAAGGACGAATTAGTTAAAAGAGTTAGTAGAAAAATATTACGACATGGGTTGTTTATTAGATAGTCAAAAGATATTAACGACATTTAAATAATATGTAAAATCCTAAAAAAAGGAAAAGGTATACAATATTTTGTAATCTCGATATCATGTCCTCATATGAAGAGCGCCTTAAATATATAAGTGATTACCATCACTAATTACGTTAACAAAATTAACAGTTAGTCCAAACGGACGATATAGGACTCATCAATTTAACCTCTGCCAAATGTTCATGTTCTTTACAAAAAGAATTATCAGATTTCTAACGTTGGCATTAGCTAGAACAATCCATATATATATATTGCCAACACTTAAGAAATTACCAACCATAAAATATGTTATTAAAGCGGCTATTGCTGATCTCTCTTTAGCTGATAGCGCCCGGGATATTAAGTTGATATGTAAACATTGGACGTGAAACATTAATAGCACTACTCAATAAACGGTATCCAATAACACTAAAGTCCAAAAAAGGCATAAGTATTTTTGTTAGAGTCCAATAACATGTTTATTATCATTGAGAAGAATCTTAAGTCCAACAAGAAGTATTATTATTAACAATTTTACTAGATATATGCTTTCTAGGTAAAGTCCAAAGTTTAAATCCGTTATACATGAAATAAATATTTAGTGCTTAAAATATTATTATAAATACTATTATTAGATATTCAATTTTTTGTTCAATTTCAAAGATTAAGACCATTAATACTTGAGGTAAATACTAAGTGCCCAAGAAATATTATTATAAACAATATAATCAGATATTCCATTTTTAAGTATAAGTTCAAAGTTTAAGTCAATTAACACTTGAGGTAAATACTAAGTGCACAAGAAATATTATTAGAAATATGTCATTTTGTTCAAGTTCAAAGTTTAAATCCATTTATACTTGAGGTAAATACTAAGTGAATAAGAAATATTGTTCAAGTTCAAAGTCAAAGTCCATTATGCCGGAAATAAATTTTGAAAGTAAAAGATAAAGCCGAGAAAGAATTTTGCTAAATTATTAATTTCCGAAGCCTTCACCTGCTCAAGCGATTACCAAAGCCAGTCCAAGAGTGGCACTTAACTCACAATATTACTCTTTTATGCGGCAAAACACAGTCCACATAACACGGAACGATGGGATAACGAGTGGGGGAACCAAAGAACATAAACAAGGAGGGGGGATTCTATACGCTTCTAGACTGGAGTAAAATAAATACTTGGCACTGGCGAAGAGTGTCTTCTTTCCAGCCGAAGATCTTTGGTTGGGGAAGTTGTTTCTGAGAAATGAATAGGCGTGGTCTCAGTATTCCGTGGTCTTGTTCGGCCTGTGCGTTTCGATGGGCCAGTCGGGTGTGTAGTTGGGCCAGCAGCAGACGGTGTCGGTACAATAGGGTAAGTCCGTTGTTATTGATTTGGTGATGGTTAGCTTGTGGTTAATGCTACATACTGTTGCAGTTAACCTTACTCAACTTTATTATAAAGTATCAATATAATAAATAGACGCCAATGTGTGAGATTTCTAGGAAAAATACAAGTTTTTGTCATGGAATAATTTGAATAGATGGCAGAGTATCTTGGGTGATAATATCCCTTAGTGTCATCTTATCCTTTTAACCTCGTAATGTCGTGGATAATATATAGCACTATCACGTAAAATTATGTCGTTTATATTCCTTATAAATATTAGTTTCATTAAACAAACTCTTTCATTTTTTTAAATCAATAAATGAATATTATTTGTTGCCAGGAAACATGATGTATTTCAATGTATTATAATAGTGGTTTCTTAGATATATATTATTGTTGTGTTTTATTTCATCTATATAAAATATTTATTTTTCATACTTATGGTAAATTAAATGAAACTAGGTTTTTGAGTACTAGAATATTTTAATAATATATGCATCGCTATTTAAAACTTCTAGTTGTGTGTCCCTTCATCAGCCAGTAAAACAGACTCCAAATATTTACAATATAAGATACCTTCTTCTTTTAAAAAATCTAAAAATTTTAAATATCAAACTAGCCCTTTTTAACATAAAATCCAAAGAAATTGTTCTTCTGACTCGAATCGGTTTTTTTAAAGCTCTGGACAATTTAAAGCCAGACTGAAGACGATTATTATATATAACTTATGATGGGTTCTTCAAGGTATTTCAAGTTTTATAATGTATATATTGTTTGATATAAATAATTTAAATCAAAATGTAATATTGTGCAACAACAGCTATGTAGTGATCTTGAATAACTAACGATATAATCAACGTAAAACTAGTATGTGTTATTGCTAATAAATTTGACCAGTATCATTAATTGTAGTTGTACACGTTTCACCCCTAGGTCACAGAATGGAGGCGCGATCATTATTTAGTATCTTTGATATCAAGAATATTTCATAAAATGCAAGATCAGTATAAATTTAAAACTATTTTCATAAAAATTAAGAGATAACATTTGGTCGTATTTGGAACCATGCCTCTTCTTTCACCCTCCCCTCGCCCCACCATCCCAAAAAATAGGTTTCTGACGTGCACTCGACAGGGCAGGGACTTACGTTTTCTGATATTTGGATATTAATTAACGTTATAAAAATTGTCAGCGAGTTAAATACATTGTTTTCAAAGGAGTGAGAGACATTTACAGCCCCTTCCCGTTCCTCCCCCATACGTCTTACTCAATTACTACTTTTGTAAGGAAGTTATTTCCTCACGAGTTTTCAGTGATTCCCTTTTAAGTTTGACATCAATGATATTAAACATTAATGACGCGATGCAGCATATGAGCTTTATTTAATATGATTGAAAATTAATATCAAGCTGCTTTAAAATCTGAGTTTAAATTCAAATTGAACTGAAACGGCATCTTGACCATTCTTCTCATTATATGTTTGATACAATACGTCCAGCAAAGGTGTGCGATGCTCTGGAATTCTTATTACAAACACCTTTGTACAAGAAGTACAATATCCAGGTCGATAAGTCATATTTTAGGAGGAATGAGAAGCTGTACAACCAGGCAACAAACTTTGTTGTTGGTGAAAGATACATTTTATACGACGAAGAAATTGACACTTGGATGGAAAACTTAAATCAAAATGACTTGAACTCATTTAATCAACCTGAAAAAACACTTCGTGAAATATTTGAACATAAAGATGAGGACGTAATTGCAGAAAATATTGATGACGAAGTTCTTAGTATTAGATCGAAATAAGGAAATGTGTGATAAAATTAAAATAATAGCCCCAGGCCAGCGAAAATCTCTTGCACCTGACTTAGAAGAATTGTCGTTCCCAAAACTATGTTGTGGTTTTCCTCTTGAAATTAAAGGTAAAATATCTTATGCTGAAAGGGTGAAGTCAGAGGTGAGGTGAAGTGATCGCCGAAGCTGTAATTGTACCCATATATTGTGCATGGAAAAAAAGAAACTAGAACAAGCTTGCCATCTAATATAAATATTTGTCTTAGGAAAAGTAAAGGAAAAAAACCTATAAAAGCTAGGGCAAAACCTTGACAAAACATATTTTGAAAACCTTAATTCACCACGATGATGGCTTTTAGGTTTTATATCAGATTAGATCATCACCACCATACTGGGAGCAAAAGAAAAGGCAGCTAATGGCCATTATTCGCCTACTTGGATGTCCAACAATATTTCTAACGTTATCAGCAGCAGAAACTAAATGGCCAGAGTTCATTCAGTTTTTATCAAAACATAGAAATAACAGAAAGTTTACCCTTCAGGAAGCAGTAACACTAGATACATCAGAAAAAACTGACCTAATAAAAAACGATCCTGTCCCATGTGCTCGCTATTTCAACCAAAAAGTTTCTAAATTTATGTTGTACTTGAAGCAAGATGGTGGACCATTCAAGGAGCATAGCGTTGAGGACAGTTATGAGAAGTAGAGTTCCAGCTCAGAGGATCCCCCAATTAACATATTTTCCTTTGGATAAAAAATGCCCCCCAGTACGATCAAGATGTTTCCCGGAGTATTTCGGACTGCATCACATTTATTGACAGATTTCCACATGTGAATTTGATGAAAATAGTCCCTATTATCCTACCTGTCACATAATTACACACATGCTTGTTATAAAGGAATGAAAAATAAATTTAAATTAGATTTAACTTTCCTATTCCCGTGATGCCTCACACCTACAATTTAAATCCCATAAAATGCGAAGACAGGACCGAAGAAACGACCTCAAATTTGAAGAAAATCAGAGAACTCACGGGTAGTCTCTATAAACAGCCTAAATTAATAGATTTTCAGGATATATTAAGGGACTGGAATTGACTGAAGCGCAATATATCACGGCCCTTAGAAGTTCGATAAAACGATCACAG
>JBCFYV010004166.1:0-21117 GCA_039000515.1 Timema cristinae | reverse complement strand
ACATTAATAATATATACAAATACACAACACAATTGCTCAGTCAAAGTGCTGGCATCTCTACAGTGCAATCCAACAAGTAAACAAGTTGTTGACAGTCCAACAGTTAACACGATGAGCCTGAAGAAGCTGCCTTTGCTAGTGATAGCTGGATTTCAAAATGTGTTTTGCTCAACATCACTGAGCTTAAAATAAAGAAATAAAATTATGTTTGTTATCTGAATAAACTGTCATTTAATAAAATAATTAGTGTGATACTTTGTATCTAATGGCAGTGGATCAGGAGCTAACACGTTGAGGCCGGTACGAGCGCAGAGTGCCAGTTCCGACAACGTCACTCTGAGAATGGCAGCCTTGTCTGCTTTGGGACAGAGGAAACAACTGGCCAAAGGGGAACAGCACAGGTCCAAGTCCCCCACCAAAGAAAGAGGTACTGCCACTCAACAAGGATCTTACCTCTTTTTTTTTACATAATTGGAAAAGCTTGGAAATTTTTAAATAGTAAATTTCTTTAGTAAGGAGGTCAAATGGTTAAATGGTTTTATAATAATTCAAATTGACAAAATAAACTACTAAGAGTAAATTTTATGAAGAAAGCCCACCTAGGGAAAGAGGAAAAATGTGGGAAGAATCCAATGCACAAAGGAGACATCTTCTTCCTTTCTTCTGTCTGCTACAGTATTATTATTATTATTATTATTATTATTAGCACCGCGTCTTACTACCCGTTCAGGTTATACGCACTTAAGCTAATGTGTAATGGTAGGGTGATTGTGAGATGAAATGAAGGACCTACAGTTTAACGTGGAATCCAAACCACGGTGGTGGCCTGGCATTCCCCACATTCACAAGATGTCTTGTCAGATGTGAAGGAAGGGTTTGGTAATCAGATAAATCTGTGCCGGAACCGAGGATTGAACCCCGGCCGCCAGCACAGAAGTCTGAAACCTTACCCCTAGACCGCCAGGTCACCCGTTCTACAGTAGAAGTAGTAGTGATGGGGGTAGCAGCAGCAGCCATAGTGGTCACACATTTAACTCAAAGAGAGTAGTAATTCGCCATTTTGAATTCAATAAGAAACTGTGTGACTGCAAGTGCGACTACTACTGTAGAATATGGAAGAAAGGAAGATGATGTCACTTTTGTGCCTTGAATTCTTCCTCTCTTTCCCTTGGTGGGCTTTCTTCAATAAATTTGCATCTAATAGACTATTTTTCCTGTTTATTTATTTTTAATCAATTTCAATAATTAAATCCCTACAATAATGAATCCTTAATGTGGACATTAGGTATGTGCCAAGTGTTTTTTTTTTTTCATTTTTTAAAACTGGACTCACTTATACTTTGTACTTTACTTTTCAATTTGTGTGACTCACTAACGCCACTTTAGTTAACATGGCTGACCTTTTTATAAAAGTATTAGTGCCTCTACAAATATCAGGACACATTTTAAAAAATGTCTGCCCCATTAGGCAGTTTTATATATATATATATATATATATATATGTGTGTGTGTGTGTGTGTGTGTGTCTTACTACTTGTTCGGGCTTTACACCTATGTACTAATTATTCTAATGTGATAAGAATGAAGGTTGAACTATTAAGGAAAAACCACCATTAGTAGTACTCCCGACTGGAATTGAACCTCGGTCTCCACTAGCCTGTTGCGAGAGTGACACCTTAGACCATGCGGCCACTGAAACGGGTCAGATTTATTAGCTTAGCGAGAATTTGGTGACAAAAGAAGTAATTGTGGTTGGGAACTGGTTGACCTTCACTCATCAAAACAAGTCTTTGTTAGTGACTTATATTTAATGGTTGTTTTTTAATATTGTTGAAAATAAAGCACAAATGAAAGGACACTAACTCATGTCTTGGTTTAAATTAGGAGGGATAGCCAGCACACATACCTTGGTGATACTGGAGTAGAAATTGTTTATACAACACTAAAAAACACACAAACACATTCTTAAGGACAAGTTTTCACTGACACAGAAAGCTTCATCAGGTTAAGAGAGTTGACTGATGGTCTTGTTTGAACTGTAAGATGCATCTGAAATCTGGACATATGTTGGCAGGCCAGGCTACAGTGTGCAGTAAGTATCCACCTCTGGAGTAACTGACGCGGAGAGAGCTGCTAGAGGACACTTATTGGAGTTTCTTGTGTCTCTCGCACCAACTAGATAAGGAGGTTTGGTTGCAAGCTCATAGTTAAACTATGAAGTCAAATTTGGGTCAGATCTCATCATGCATGAATAACATATGTGGTTTGATCTTGCACTGCAATGCTCAAGTTAACTGCTGACATTGGTGTCTCTCTTTCCTTGCGCTCGAGCTTCACATCACCAAACATTTTCCATACAATGTCGTTCATAGCAGCTGCTCCTATGGCAGCTGCATTATACACAAAAACTAAAAATAAAAAATCTAAAGATGCAAAGTAAACCAAAAATGTTAACCTATATTATAACACATTCATTTCTCATTCCAAATTACCATTTATATATATTTTAAAAATCTCAGTTACTGAACTCACCTGCATACTTGATACAGCTGAAGTGAACCAAACATGTCAGCAAGTCTATCTCGACGTGCATTACTTGCAACAATCAGCCCATTCAGGCCCTTGTTTCCGACTGTCACAATATTATTTCCCTCTCCAGTAGAACCACATATCACACAAAGAACACTTAACAAACACCCTTCATGTCATGATCACCACATGCGTATGACGCACTGTGCCTGCTTGTTCAAGGTCACACCAGAACCAAGTTACGTGTTCTTGTTTTGGTAGGCCCTCAGTGGAAATGGAACAGTTTGGTATTTATCGTGTTATTCATCATTTGTCTGTTGTCTATTGTCTGCTGTGTTTATGTATTTGATATGATGGTATTATCTAACCGATTTTTCTCACTATGCGTTCATATTTTATAATCTGGGTATTTTTTGTGAAATATTAAACATTTTAGAGCTTATGGAAATGAAGTAGGTTGCATGAGAATTTACAATCTACTAGATGGTAAAATTGCTGCATATTTTCATGCCTAGCAGAAAAAAATGTTACTCTTTCCATACCACATATTATAAAATATGAATAAGAAATTTTACTTGTATAAATTGTCCATCGTGCTCTGTACCAAACTAAACCTCTTCAAGTATCTTGTAAAAGAATATGATTTTTTTTAAATATTGAAGAAAAGGACCACTCCAAATGAGTTCTAGGGGATCCAATTTTCAGACATTTGAATGTTTGACATGGCGGAGAAATATTTTTAAAAATAACAGTTTTTGATAGCCATCCCCATCCCTTTCTCACATATGAGGTTAAACCTGTGCTGGTCGTAGTAGATTTGTGCACACACTACTGTTAAACGTGTCTACTCTCTACTCATAGAGGAGCTCAAATAAAAAGTAGACCAACAACTTTCAAATAGACCTTAAAGTAATGAGGTGGATTAATAACATACTGAACCCATTTTAGAGGTGGAGGGAGAGGTTCTCCCTGTGGTGGTTTGTGGAGGGTAGAGGGAGTGGGTTCTCCCTGTGGTGACTTGTGGAGGGTAGAGGGAGGGGTTCTCCCTGTGGTGGTTTGTGGAGGGTAGAGGGAGTGGGTTCTCCCTGTGGTGGCTTGTGGAGGGTAGAGGGAGGGGTTCTCCCTGTGATAGCTTGTGGAGGGTAGAGGGATGGGTTCACCCTGTGGTGACTTGTGGAGGGTAGAGGGAGGGGTTCTCCCTGTGGTGGTTTGTGGAGGGTAGATGGAGTGGGTTCTCCCTGTGGTGGCTTGTGGAGGGTAGAGGAGGGGTTCTCCTTGTGGTGACTTGTGGAGGGTAGATGGAGTGGGTTCTCCCTGTGGTAGCTTGTGGAGGGTAGAAGGAGGTGTTCTCCCTGTGGTGGCTTGTGGAGGGTAGAGTGAGGGGTTCTCCTTGTGGTGGTTTGTGGGGGTAGAGGGATGGGTTCACCCTCTGGTGGCTTGTGGAGGGTAGAGTGAGGGGCTCTCCCTGTGGTAGCTTGTGGAGGGTAGAGGGAGTGGTTCTCCCTGTGGTGGCTTGTGGAGGGTAGAGGGATGGGTTCACCCTGTGGTGGCTTGTGGAGGGTAGAGGGAGGGGTTCTCCTTGTGGTGGCTCGTGGAGCGTAGAGGGGCGGGTTCTCCCTGTGGTGGCTTGTGGAGGGTAGAGGGAGGGGTTCTCCCTGTGGTGGCTTGTGGAGGGTAGAGGGAGGGGTTCTCCCTGTGGTGGCTTGTGGAGGGTAGAGGAGGGGTTTCTCCTGTGGTGCTTGTGGAGGGTAGAGGGAGTGGTTCTCCCTGTGGTGGCTTGTGGAGGGTAGAGGGAGGGGTTTCTCCCTGTGGTGGCTTGTGGAGGGTAGAGGGAGGGGTTCTCCTTGTGGTGGTTGTGGAGGGTAGAGGGAGTGGGTTCTCCCTGTGGTGAGCTTGTGGAGGGTAGAGGGAGGGTTCTCCCTGTGGTGCTTGTGGAGGGTAGAAGGAGGGGTTCTCCTGTGTGGTTTGTGTGGAGGGTTAGAGGGAGGGTTTCTCCTGTGGTGGCTTGTGGAGGGTAGAGGGAGGGTTCTCCTGTGGTAGCTTGTGGAGGGTAGAGGGAGGGTTCTCCCTGTGGTGGCTTGTGGAGGGTAGAGGAGGGGTTCTCCCTGTGGTGGTTGTGGAGGGTAGAGGGAGGGGTTCTCCTTGTGGTGACTTGTGGAGGTAGAGGGAGGGTTCTCCTTGTGGTGACTTGTGGAGGGTAGAGGGAGGTGTTCTCCTTGTGGTGGCTTTGGAGGTAGAGGAGGGTTCTCCTTGTGGTGGCTTGTGGAGGAAGAGAGAGGGGTTCTCCCTGGTGGTGTGTGGAGGTAGAGGGAGGGTGTTCTCCTGTGGTGGGTGTGGAGGGTAGAGGGAGGGTTCTCCCTTTGGTGGACTGTGGAGGGTAGAGGGAGGGGTTCTCCTTGTGGTGGTTTGTGGAGGGTAGAGGGAGGTGTTCTCCCTGTGATAGCTTGTGGAGGGTAGAGGGAGGGTTCACCCTGTGGTGGCTTGTGGAGGGTAGAGTGAGGGGTCTCCCTGTGGTAGCTTGTGGAGGGTAGAGGGAGGGTTCTCCTTGTGGGGGTTTGTGGAGGGTAGAGTGAGGGGTTCTCCCTGTGGTGGCTTGTGGAGGGTAGAGGGAGGGGTTCTCCTGTGGGGTTTGTGGAGGTAGAGGAGGGGTTCTCCCTGTGGTAGCTTGTGGAGGGTAGAGGGAGGGGTTCTCCTTGTCGGTGGTTGTGGAGGGTAAGTGAGGGGTTCTCCTGTGGTGGCTTGTGGAGGGTAGAGGAGTGGGTTTTCTCCTGTGGTAGCTTTGTGAGGGTAGAGGGAGGTGTTCTCCTTGTGGTGGTTTGTGGAGGGTAGAGTGAGGGTTCTCCCTGTGGTAGCTTGTGGAGGGTAGAGGGAGGGGTTCTCCTGTGGTGGTTTGTGGAGGTAGAGGGAGGGGTTCTCCCTGTGGTGTTTGTGAGGGTAGAGGAGTGGTTCTCCCTGTGGTGACTTGTGGAGGGTAGAGGAGGGTTCTCCCTGTGGTAGCTTGTGGAGGGAGAGGGATGGGTTCTCCCTTTGGTGGCTTGTGGAGGGTTAGATGCGAGGTGAGTTCTCCCTGTGGTAGCTTGTGGAGGGTAGAGGGATGGGTTCTCCCTTTGGTGGCTTGTGGAGGGTAGAGGGAGGGGTTCTCCCTGTGGCGGCTTGTGGAGGGTAGAGGGAGGGGTTCTCCTGTGGTGATTGCGGAGGGTAGAGGAGGGGTTCTCCCTGTGGTAGCTTGATGGAGTGTAGAGTGAGGGGTTTCTCCCTTGTGGTAGCTTGTGAAGGGTTAGTAGAGGTAGGGGGTTCTCCCTGTGGGTGGTAGGGGCTTGGTGGAGGGTAGAGGGAGGGGTTCTCCCTGTGGTGAATTGCGGAGGGTAGAGCGAGGGGTTCTCCTGTGGTAGCTTGTGGAGGGTAGAGGGATGGGTTCTCCCTTTGGTGGCTTGTGGAGGGTAGAGCGAGGGTTCTCCCTGTGGTGGCTTGTGGAGTGTAGAGTGAGGGGTTCTCCCTGTGGTGGCTTGTGGAGGGTAGAGGGAGGGGTTCTCCCTGTGGTGGCTTGTGGAGGATAGAGTGAGGGGTTCTCCCTGTCGTAGCTTGTGGAGGGTAGAGGGAGGGTTCTCCCTGTGGAGGCTTGTGGAATGTAGAGGGAGGGGTTCTCCCTGTGGTGGCTTGTGGAGGGTAGAGGGAGGGGTTTTCCCTGTGGTGGCTTGTGGAGAGTAGAGTGAGGGGTTCTCCCTGTGGTAGCTTGTGGAGGGCAGAGGGAGGGGTTCTCCCTGTGGTGGCTTGTGGAGTGTAGAGGGAGGGGTTTTCCCTGTGGTGGCTTGTGGAGGGTAGAGGGAGTGGGTTCTTCCTGTGATAGCTTGTGGAGGGTAGAGGGAGGGGTTATCCCTGTGGTGAATTGCGGAGGGTAGAGCGAGGGGTTCTCCCTGTGGTAGCTTATGGAGGTAGAGTGAGGGGTTCTCCCTGTGGTAGCTTGTGAGGGTAGAGGGAGGGGTTCTCCCTGTGGTGAATTTGCGGAGGGTAGAGCGAGGGGTTCTCCCTGTGGTAGCTTGTGGAGGGTAGAGGGATGGGTTCTCCCTTTGGTGGCTTGTGGAGGGTAGAGCGAGGGGTTCTCCCTGTGGTGGCTTGTGGAGGGTAGAGGGAGGGGTTCTCCCTGTGGTAATTGCGGAGGGTAGAGCGAGGGGTTCTCCCTGTGGTAGCTTGTGGAGGGTAGAGGGAGGGGTTCTCCCTGTGGTGAATTGCGGAGGGTAGAGCGAGGGGTTCTCCCTGTGGTAGCTTGTGGAGGGTAGAGGGATGGGTTCTCCCTTTGGTGGCTTGTGGAGGGTAGAGCGAGGGGTTCTCCCTGTGGTGCTTGTGGAGTGTAGAGTGAGGGGTTCTCCCTGTGGTGGCTTGTGGAGGGTAGAGGGAGGGGTTCTCCCTGTGGTCGCTTGTGGAGGATAGAGTGAGGGGTTCTCCCTGTCGTAGCTTGTGGAGGGTAGAGGGAGGGGTTCTCCCTGTGGAGGCTTGTGGAATGTAGAGGGAGGGGTTCTCCCTGTGGTGGCTTGTGGAGGGTAGAGGGAGGGGTTTTCCCTGTGGTGGCTTGTGGAGAGTAGAGTGAGGGGTTCTCCCTGTGGTAGCTTGTGGAGGGCAGAGGGAGGGGTTCTCCCTGTGGTGGCTTGTGGAGTGTAGAGGGAGGGGTTTTCCCTGTGGTGGCTTGTGGAGGGTAGAGGGAGTGGGTTCTTCCTGTGATAGCTTGTGGAGGGTAGAGGGAGGGGTTCCTCCTGTGGTGGTTTGTGGAGGGTAGTGTGAGGGGTTCTCCCTGTGGTGACTTGTGGGGGGTGGTGGATGTGGTTATGTCCCCCAACAGGAGATAGTTGGAAATACTATCAATACTTGTTCAGGTACTAACATTTAAAAATCATCTTCATTTGGAAAGTAATTTGGCAATTATGCTGGAATATTATTTTAGAGTTTGAGTGGCCACCCTGATGGAAGAGTGGACAGTTCTCTCGCGTGACTAAGGGTATTGGTGATGTGCCAGGCGACTCAACATAAGGCGGTAGGTAGCGTCCAGTGATGGGGGTGATAATTATATTAACAACAAATAGGATGAAAATCAACCCATTCCCGGTCAGTTCATGTAAGCATTGAAAGTACTGCTTGCTTACTTAAAGCAAACCAAAACCTTATTTTATATTTACAAATACCTTTTAAACGATAAACCTAATACATTTACTAATATTGGCATCATCTTTGTATTTGAGAGTCTGTCCCTGCCATGTGAAGCCAACTCAAACTTGTGACATGATGGATGAAATCTGCTTGCCCATCTCCCGCCACTGTCCATTTTTAACAGACAAAGGAGGTACAAGGCAGGGGTAAAGAATACTCGGTGCACTTGACCATCACGTCAATCGCAGCCAATTAAATGGCGAGTCTTAACGAGTTGAACCACATGGCTACTGAAGGAACTACCACATTGAGTGTAATATGTTTGGTCAGTAACTTGAATCTCACATCAAACACTCTGGTGTTCATTGGTCCAATGAGTGTCGAGAAACATGGGATGGATTTATTCTATACTCACTTTGCAAGTGTATTGTAACATAACATGTTGAAACCCACAATCAGTGTTACACAACCAAGGTGGTCAAATCCCTGAACAAAGAAATAAGGATATGGGAACTGGCCCATCAATATATCACAAGCCCTTGAACTAACCCTCAGGTAATTCCTCTCCTTCCTACCAGCACAATCAGTGTTACACAACCAAGGTGGTAAAATCCCTGAACAAAGAAATAAGGATATGGGAACTGGCCCATCAATATATCACAAGCCCCTGAACTCACCCTCTGGTAATTCCTCTCCTTCCTACCAGTACAATCAGTGTTACACAACCAAGGTGGTCAAATCCCTGAACAAAGAAATAAGGATATGGGAACTGGCCCATCAATATATCACAAGCCCCTGAACTCACCCTCTGGTAATTCCTCTCCTTCCTACCAGCACAATCAGTGTTACACAACCAAGGTGGTCAAATCCCTGAACAAAGAAATAAGGATATGGGAACTGGCCCATCAATATATCACAAGCCCCTGAACAAAGAAATAAGGATATGGGAACTGGCCCATCAATATATCACAAACCCTGAACTCACCCTCAGGTAATTCCTTTCCTTCCTACTAGCACAATCAGTGTTACACAACCAAGGTGGTCAAATCCCTGAACAAAGAAATAAGGATATGGGAACTGGCCCATCAATATATCACAAGCCCCTGAACTAACCCTCAGGTAATTCCTCTCCTTCCTACCAGCACATTCATTGTCACAATAACTATACAGCAAGAAACAACCAGCTGTCAACTCTCGTGGCCTGATGAAGTTGTCGGTGACAGTGAAAGCTTGTCCTTAAGAATGTGTTTGTGTGTTTTTAGTGTTCTAGCTAAACAATTTCTACTCCAGTATCACCAAGGTAATTATGCTGGCCATGCCATCCAATTTTAATTATTACTGAAGAAAATAGATTAAATGACTGACTCTATATCTAATTATATTTGAGTATTACTTTGAACACACATCTTAGTTCTTATGTACATTTTGTAATTTGATGTCCGTCTAATTATGGCTTATTAAATGGCATATGTTCTCATGTGTTGAACTATTTTGCATGTTTTTTGTTGTTTTTTCTCTCTTACAAAATTTTCCTGGACATATTTCCACAAACTGTTAATAAACGGATATATAACTGAAATATTCCACCTTTTCAAGTTATTTTCCATTTTCATTCACTGTCTTGCTTTTTTCCACATAGGTCCTGGCAAGGATGGAGATCCAAATCAGTTCCCCCCGAACCATATAGGGGGCAGCACTTGCCCGGGAGAGGGGCACGTGGGCAATCATGTACCTCAAGGACAGGAGCAGTTATACAACTAAACTAGACCATAGCTGTGACACAACATTGTTTCTTGTTAAGGTAAGGAGAACATTGGATATTCATTATGTAACTAGCTTACAACTATATTGGTGATATGTTAATCAACACTCACAGTTGATGATTGATTTATTATTATCTCATCATCATCAATGTGGTTAGTGAACACTATCCTATTCTTTTACGTCCTTCTTCTCTTGCTCTATCCATTGCATCCTTGGTCTTCCAACTGGTATAGTTCCATTCACTTCCATCCCAGAGTATTGGCTCCAGCATCCTTTTTGGTCACATTGCTTGTTCTGTTTCTTTCAGCTTCATTTCAGAGGTCTCTGTTGGTCTCCAAGGCATACCTCCAGACAGGAATGTAATATGTTTTGAAGAGTGTCGAGTCAACCATCTGCGGTCGGTTTCTATCCCACACCAGGTTCTCCAGCAACCTGAAAAGCAAGGAAAAGTCAGGGACTGGAATGTTCACATATCCACCAAAATAATATGGAACTTTCATTTAAAACAATCATTTTTCTTCCAGAATCTTTTATAGCACAGCTGTTCCTGATGAATATACTCATCTCAATTCTCAAAGTCAGCATGTGATGTGCATGCATGGAATTAATCTAAATTATAGGAAGGAGAAACTAGAAAAGAATGTCTCTCACACTGTACTAGTGTAAGATGAACCTCCAATATGATCTCTCTGAACTCTTAACTACCCAATACTTTAACCACTTCAACTTTACAAAGTGTATTGGGTATGTGTCTGTCTAAACATAGTTTTACATAAAGGTGTGATCTTAATAATGTTTATAATATTATATTAACTGGAAGAGTTGGAAATTGGCTCTAGAAAACTTGGAAAAGTCAGGGAATTTTCAAATACAGTTTGGCTGGACACCCTGTAATCACTTGTTAATAGAACTGTGCTGCCTTGAGGGTTCGGTTTGTCACTTCGTTTTTCTGGAACTATTTGTTATCTTTTCTTCTTTTCCTTGGTTATTCACACATAGTATTATTGCCACATTCTATCTCCTGATCATGATGTCACCAGCGAAGACCACTCGCTGTTCCCATTTCCAAATCTCGCTCACAGCTCTCACACTTTCTGTATAGGACTTTGATGTTTCTTCTTTCCAGACAGTTCCAAATCTTGTGTCTTGGTACACTGTCGTAGCCTCTCCTTTGTCTCAGAAGACGATGGTGACATCCTTGTGGCAATAATTAGGTCACGAGTACTCCTATCCTTCCTGAATCCATGTTGTTTTTCCTCTAATTGTGGTACGATCACACCTTTGCCCATACGACCGCAGGTACTCTCTAGAGCGGATGCTGTTTTAATCATATCTGCTCCACTCGACTGCCCTTATTCTACTCCCAGCCGGGTCAGCCCTATCATGCTCCTCCCTTTGCCCTACCTCCGGTTTACGTCTCCACTAAGCAACATATCCAGATAGTGTCCCATCTCCTCTCTGATTGCCTTTGGAAAATGTCCTTTATTCAGCTTTTAAAGTATTGCCAATCCTAATTAATGATATTATTTTATATTGTGAAAAATAAAGAATAATCTAAAAGGGCCTCCTGAAGCCCGAGATAACTATCAAGGAGCCCACGGGCTTCACAGAGCACAGTTTGAAAAACACTGCCTTAGACCATGCAGCCATTGAAGCAGGTAGGTTAAGAAGTCTAATTGTGATTTAACCGTATTGATGTTGGATTGGGTATCTTCTTCCTTTGCGCTTGCCCAAAACAAAACAGTTTACTACAAAAATTGTACGCTATTTAAGTGCACCCTGAACTTAAGGCGTTAGTAGAACACCATAGTAATTTATTTTATGTTCTTATGGAGGCTTAGGAATGAAAGAGGAATGCTGGCTACATAACCATCAAATTCACCTTTCATGCACAATTTCCTTAGATTACAAGTAACAAAGTGTACTTTTTCACAAATGAAAGTTTGACTTGTGTTTTTGAGTTGTTCCCAATTCTTATTTTTAATTCTAAGCTTATGGTTGCTGTCAACAGGTTACCTTGGAAGATATGTGATAAGAAGGAAGTAGTTTAGTGCCTCGCAATATTGTTCAAGGTCATTGAAACTGATTGTATTCTAATAACTCGTGAAGAAAATTACTGTTCAACAACCAGTTAAAAACTGGACAAGCTTCAATTATGTGTATTGTTTATGAAGAAAATACGTGGATAACTTTTAAATTCTTGTATCATTATTTGTTGGATAGCAAAGTATTTTTAAATATATATAGTATATATCAGGCATAGCGAGTCAAAATATTTTCTCAGATCCAACGTTGGATGTGTTGGTAAGATAAGTGGTTATGTAGATTACAGGGTTGTTTACTGTATTATACTCACTCTCACTGTGTCAAAATAAGGATATATATATGTACTTTTTGAAATTATCATTCATATATATATATATATATATATATATATATAACAATTTCAAAAGTACATTTTGCACCACTTTTATAAAAGGCTGATGAGCAATTTGAAGAAGAGAAAAAAAAATATTGTAAATCTGCTGTAGCGTTATGTTGTTCAGTATATTTATAGTTCATTGGTTCTTGGGTGTGTTTGAAATAGCACATAGCACTGGTTTGTATTACACATTTATCAAATACTTTCATCCCTTATTTAGAGCACTTAAATTATTAATAAATGATAATGTGAACATTATCATGAGATTTGAACTAGGGACCTTACAAGTAGGTCCGTGGTATGGTATATGGAGCTTTACACCCTGGGTACCTCAGTGGTAGAACCGGATAAAGTCCCTGGGATTAATTTCCCTGTCAAGTGTAATGTTTCTCTCTTCCTCACTCCTCCTTCAAACCTTCAAATAATTTCACATCCCTGTTTCTACACAAATATTATATGCCTGTCCGGCTGGCGCCAGCGCAGAAACAACCCGGACCCAGCCTCGGACCTCTGGGTACTCAAATTCGCCACTAACGGGTATAATTGATAATATTGGTTCACACCACAACAATAATTCCAAGTTATTTATTCTCACCATCAATATTTTCCACAGCAGTACACACTCCATATAAAATAGTCTTATTTATACACAATAGCCAGTTCTTGATATCAACACAAAAGATACTTCATCTTCTCCAAGAAAAAAAAACAATCTTCCAATAAAACAACCACGTTTCTACGTGTTACCAAAAACAAAAGAAATTTAATATTCACAGAGGTTTTAGTACTGCCGAGAAATGTACTTGTTCTTTGTTAGTGTGTTAGACCACACCCAAGCGCAGGCATCACTGGTCCTTTCACAAGGTTCTCATTTTATAATAATTTAATGTGGGAAATACAAAACGGTAGTGATGTCATCATCAACTGTTTCAGCCTGTGGCAAGGTCGTTTTAGTAAAATGCCTCCATCTTCCTATAATATCCTTCCGCCATTTTCTTCCACAATTAATCTCTTCTGTTCTTCTCCTCTCACTTTCCCATTTTGGTTCTCTGCTCTTTCTTGGCCTCACTTATACTTTTCCTACCTTCATCATCCCCTTCATTCTCCTTGGTTTCCTCTACTATCTCATCTACTCCCTGTACTCCTACTCTTTCCCAGATAACTTCATTCCTAGTCTTGTTTCTCCTCGTGACAGCTAACCCACTCCTCACAAACTTCATTCCCATTCATTCCTAGTCTCTCAATATTCACTGTCTATGTTTCTGCTGCATATGTGACTATGGGTACAAAGTATGCCCTGTACAGTAATAACTCATTTTATGTATTTTTGAAATAAAGTATTTTCATTGGCTAGTATTAGTATGTGATGAAAAGTATAAAAGCCAAATCACTTTTGTAGCAGTTCATGTCTTCTAAATTTAGTGGTGGCACACAATTTTTAAATAAAATATCATGTTTAAGCTTTCACTGCCACATACATCTTCATCAGGCAGAGAATAATCATTTCCATTTTTCATATTGACCCGAAAATTCGCTGCCACTTTGAAAGTAATGTCTTAATATTTGACTGAGAGATGCTTTTTTTAATCATGAACTACAGATTTACTATATATTAACACAACAATTTCATTTTGACCTCAAAGGTTAGCTAAGTTGGACATTAAAGATTGACAATTTCTTTCAGCCAAATTTATGGTTTTGTATATTTATTTATCTATTTTCATTTTAAATAGTTTGTAAAATAAAGTTGAAATTTAACAGTAATATTTATAGAGCAAAAGAAAAATCAAAAGATTATAATTTAATTATGTTTTTAAAAGTGAATCATCACGATAGAATAACTGTAAACAGACAACAACCAAAAGTCTCTCAAAACATTTGTGAACAGTAGTAACAGCTCTAGAAGGTTTCACTGTTTCCTTACGTCAGCCATTTCGACTGAAAGCTAAATTCTTATTATTAGAGTCAAGGTCCATCTATTTATAAGACAAGCGCCATGTTGCAGGGATTATAAACTATCTCAATACTATACTTTGTTTATGGTAGGAAGGGTGGTTTTAAAGGCCTTTTCCCCGCCAGACTATATATTAGGATTATGGTAGGAAAAAAAGATTTTTCAGGTCTTCCTACCATGTATGGAGTATACAGTCCTCAAAGGTACAACATTATTTACACATTAGCTAAGGGTGCAATTATAGACCACACTAAGGTTTATAAGGGGTATGTTGTTGTTGTTGTTTTTTTAGAAAAAGATGTGGCTTATCTTAAGGTCATTACGGTATTAAGTCGAGGGCTCTCTTTAAATATTTGTAGTTCATTTGAAACCCCCTAGTAAAAAACTATTTTTTTCAGTAAAATCTTTAATTTTGTTCCACATATTGAACTAGCATTAGACCGGAACAACCCAAAGTATAGGAATACCAAAGCATAGCCAGAAAATACATAGTATTAAACTACAGTTTGTTTGATGAAGACAAATTGCAGACATCGTCCTGAGTCTCACATTTATATATATATATATATATATATATTAGGGTGTCCCAAAAAAATGAAATTAATTATTTTTTTTCGCATACCCTCTTATTTTTTTCCTTTTATGTCAAAACAATTGTAAATAATGTTTCATGTAATTTGGACCACGGTAACCCGTGCCGACTTGCATCTAAACATGTCAGTCAGTACATGTGTACTTGAGCGAGCGAACGCTGACGACACGTGTCTGTAGCGGAGCACCCAACAGCTGCAAATGGTAAAGATAAAACAAAAAAGATAAAGGAAGGTTTTGGAATGCTTCGACAGTGAGATTGCACAACCCGTGAAACATGTCAGTAGCAGTTTACTCAGGACAGCGCACGTCTACGTGTCAATGTGCTTATAATTCCAAGTTGTTTAATTAGTAAATGTTTGTATGGTTTTTAATCTGTGAACAGAACATGGCAGTGGAATTGCGTAGTTCTAAAAAAGTGATATTTTTAATAGGTAATATAAGACATCAAATAACGGGTTCAAAACTTCCGTCTAATGGACAAGTTCTCGCAGTTTTGTTTTACAATATTCGAGAAGTGAATTTAAGTGTTAATGAAAGTGCAAATCTCGCTATTCGAGAATGTATTATATTTTGGGAAAAGGCACGCATACCTACCAAATTGTTGCCAAATTGTGCGAGCAAGCTTGTTAATGTGTATCAAGTTTGGAGAGACTTACAAAAAAAATGCAAAGAAATTACAAGACGTATTCAAGCGGCGACATCAATAATTTGTAATTAATTTAGACAATTTGTTCAACATTGCACATGCTGATGCACTTCAATTAATGAAAATAGAGGAAGATAGGATGTTCTTGCAGCGCCAAAAAGAGCCGGGCCGACCCGGTCACTTAGGTGGAGTGGATAAATTCTGGCCAAAAAAGAGGAAAGGGCGTGACTTCGAGCTGTCAAAGAAGACAATCGGCGAATAAAATATGTTTCCGATTCAACATCCTCGGCATCAAACGAACCATTGCAAGAAGATTCCTCTTCGAATTCTAGTGAAAATATAGATTCAGAAGATTTCCCAACACTGATCGAAAGCTCAAAACCTGGGACAAGTAAATCAGTATTGAGGAAAGACTTTATTACTCCAAAGTTAGTTGCTGCTTTAGACAGGTGTCAGTTAAGTATGCGAGATTCTGTGTTTATTCTTGAAGCTACTATTGATGAACTTGGATTTAACATTGACGAATTTCCGATAAGTAAGTCTTCAATTCAAAGAATCCTAACAGAAAAACGGAAGGAACGTGTGGAAAACATAAAAATTTATTTTCAAAACGATGTACCGGATGTAGTGACCTTACATTGGGATGGCAAACTGTTGCCTGCTTTGAGTGCTCGAAAATCGAAAGAAGAACGCTTGCCTATTGTTATTTCATTTGGACTAAAATAACAACTCATTGCTGTGCTGAGACTGGATAATTCCTCAGGCAAAGAACAGGCGAAGGCTATTTGGAAGGCGATCTTAGATTTTAATCTCGAAAACAAGGTCCAAATTCTCTGTTGTGATATTACGGCTTCGAATACAGGTCGTTTTAATGGTGCTTGTACGCTCCTCGAGCAAAAATTTGATAGGGAAATGCTTTTTTTCGCTTGCCGCCATCATGTATACGAACTGGTGTTAAAGGCCATGTTCGATCTGAAAATTAAACAAGTGACAACAAGCCCCGATATTCCACTCTTTAAAAAGCTCAAAGAGAATTGGAAAAATATCGATTCCACTAAAATACAGTGCTATAGAGAAACAGTGGAACTGTTCAGAACCGTACCCGAAATTGAAAATTTGCTGGACTTTTACCGAGATGAACTTAAAAATGTTATGGTCAGAGAGGACTATCGAGAGTTGATCGAAATTTCTATGGTGTTTTTAGGTGGAGATGCAGAAAAAAAAATTAAAATCAGACCTCCGGGTTCCATGCACCAAGCTAGATGGATGGCCCGAGCGATTTACTCCCTAAAACTATCGTTATTTAGTTCTCAGCTGAAATTAAACACCAAGGATACGAAAGAACTGTTAGATGTCTGCTTGTTTATCGTAACAATCTATGTTAAACCATGGCTTCAATGCATTTTGGCAGTTAAAGTACCCTACAAAGATTTGTGCTTTTTGAAATCTTTGAAAGCTTACGAAAATGTTAATGAAAATATCTCGAAAGCTGCTTTACAGAAATTTCTCCAGCATTTATGGTATTTGACTGATGAAATAGCAGTATTAGCACTTTTTGATGATGATGTGGACGAAGAAACAAAATTAAAAATGGTGGCAAATTTACATAGAGAAAATTTCTCGACCCATGAGAAAAGATACATTCCATCGAAGGAAGAACTTTGTGGTTCATTGTATGGTGAGTTTGATACATTGATTTTGTAATTGTTTATTTAGTTATTTATTTATATCACGCAATTGTTACATTTTTTTTTACAGAAAAAAGCATCGATGATTTCATATCAGTCAAAAGCCATTCATTGTTTTCTAGACTCAAAATTGATGATTGTTTTCTCAACGAGAGTCCCTCTTCATGGGAGAATAACGCTTCTTTTCTAGACGCAAAAAAGACGATATCAATACTTAGAGCAGTGAACGATACAGCTGAAAGAGCAGTAAAACTAATGCAGGACTTGCATGGATTAATAACGGTTGAGGAGGAACAAAAACAATTTTTGTTTCGTTGCGTACAAGAACACACGAAGATCTATCATGACTGTAAAAAGCAAACATTGAAACGAAAATATGTTCGGTAATGTTTCTTTTACTATAATATGTTAATAAATATCTGCTTTGATTAAAATGGTGTCTTATGTACCAAAGAAACATACATTTTACAATCTTTCCATGGTATTCCCCGTACAAGATCTCACGTTCAAGTTTGAAGTAAAGTCGGCACGGGTTACCGTTATCTTATTGCAATAATACTTTTTATTTAAGTTACTGAGGTGAAATAGAAAAAAAATAGAGGGTATGCGTATTCAACTTTGCAAAAAATAAATTTTACCTTGTATCTTGGGACACCCTAATATATATATACAATTTAACAATATAAATATAATAGTGTGTAATGAGTTTCATAATAATATTTTAGGAAGTGTTTCCTAAATTTGTGTTTTTTCTATATTTGAAATGAATAATTCAATGTTAATTACACCTGGCTAAATTAACTGTAATAATAGGTTCCTGGAGTATAAACTTAAAATTACGAGTTTTAGCTAGTATTTATATTTCCAAATTATTCATTTATTACATATAAATGATAGTGTGTGTCATAATGCATGTATGTGTTGGGATATGTGCCTTTGTAATTCCTTGTTGTCATTTCTGTTAATTAGCCATAAACTTTAGCATAATATTAAGTGTTTTTGAATAAAAGTATAGGTTTGTTCATCCTGATAAAGCTGGACATTTTGAGGTTTAGTGGGGAAATATTAAATTTACAATTTTAAACTTGAATCTGTTTTTATTTGGTTTGATAATAACTTATCTATCCAGCAAAATATTATATCTAAACCAATGACTGTTTATACAAAAGGAATTCAAAGTTTTTTTTTCTGTAAGATATGTACAAATAATTGCTGAACAAATGCTTCTTCATCAAAGTCAATTTTTCTATCGTATTTTAATTGTATTTTACTATATTTTTAATATTAGTTAATTTTTGGTGGAACGCCATCCTGTGATATGAGAGTAAAGCTATCTCTACATTGTGTTAGAATTGTCGAAAACACACATTTAGTTACAGTTACATAGACATTGATTGCAGAATGGTAAGAAAAAGATTTCCAAGCACATTTCTTGTGTCCTGTCTGCTTTGCATCATGGGACATCAACAGTCGCTCAGACTCGATGCTCTCGACAACATTGTATGAACTTCACGTGTTTAGTTTTAGGTATATTATCAAAACACATTCAACAGTTGGTAAAATCCCCCTTTTTCCTTTTAATATGAACAACATAGAGCAAAATAAGCTATTGTGTCACATATTTATCTTGGATGTTTTCCCGATCTCCAAAATGCATTATTTTTTGGTAGATTAATATGATTTATATGTTCTAAAAATAAATTGTTGTAAGAAAACAATTCAATGTTATTGATTTTAATAATTTCTTCCTGTTTGATCAATTATGTTTGCAAAATTACCAATGAAAATTCATTTGAATTTTGTAAATTAATTTGAAAACTAAGAAATCAATCATATTATTTACAATGCTTTATAAAGCAATACTATTGCATATTTTTACTAAAACATTATAAGAGTGATTATAATCAAATGTGTTTGTCCTTATGTGTCCTTTCATCATTTATAGCTTTCATTTTTCTCTCTTTATGTCGTTGGTTTCCCACCCCCTCCTCATGAGTTCCGATAGAATGATACCTAGATCAGGGTGGTGATGATTGAGAGGCAGCCAGTGTGGACTTCGTTCTTCTTTTCATTGTAACAGCTATTTATATCTTTATATCTACCTTTCCTGTACCTTCCACTGTGTCTATAGTACTCCATGCGTGTCTCCTAGACGCTGCAAAATGGATCATTGGTATGCAACAACTCCACTATGCTGGCTATTAGCATTCTACCAACGTACCAGTACTAGTTACTAATTATGACAGAGATACATAACTTTAAATTTTGTACAGCATTGGTCCACTTTACAACCTAAAAAAATAGTCAAATATGTACTTAAAAATAAACAAATATTACTTAAAAAAAGAAATGCCTTACATCAAGAAAGTAACTTGAAAAGCCAATATAATATTATACTTCTTTGATTCTTAAAAATAGTAGACAACCTGTCCTTCAAAAGAATTTATTTATTAATATTTATTTCATAATAAATTAATCTGATGGTAATATTGATCAAATTAACAATATTGAATATTGTTTAGTGATTAAATTGATAGTACAAATTTTGCCAGTTCGGTACTATTTTATATTAAGTGTACTTTAACTATACAGAGAGAAGACTTGCATAAACAAAGAGAAACAATTTAAAATAAAATCATTTATTGACAAATAAATTGAGGTTATGTGGAATAGAGAACTAGGCTAAATCATGGTTTAAATTATGAGGGATAGCCAGCACACTTACCTAGGTGATACTGGTGTAGAAATTGTTTAGATAAAACATTAAAAAATAAACAAACACATTCTTAAGGACAAGCTTTCACTGTCACAGACAGCTTCTTCAGGTCAAGAGAGTAGACTGATGCTCTTGGTTGAACTGTAAGGTTGACTGTCCACAGCTGACTGTTTTTCAGTTATGATATCACTGTATAGTGATACAATTCAGTCGTCTCTTTTAAATCATCTGATATTGAATATGAAGCTGAGAGAGGCGAGACGACTGAATTGTATCCATTCTGAATGGTAGCCATTCATACATTTCTTAAACAAGCACCACAAATAGAAATTCTGATTTGTATCCATTATCATAATACCCACAAAGTCCTGAATTGTATCAATTCTGAATGGTAGCCATTCAGACGGTTTTCAAATAAACGACTTTAACAAAAATCCTGATTTTTATCCACTGTAATTATTTGCATTATATCCACAAAATCCTGAATTGTATCCATTCTGAATGGAAGCCATTCAGACATTTTCTTAAACGAGCACCACAAATAAAAAGTTTGAATTGTCTCTACTAGAAATATTTGCATTATACCCACATAATCCTGAATTGTATCCATTTAATTGCGTTACCACTTGTCTGATAGATGGCAGCAGAATAAACTCGCCTCAACTCATTTCATGTTTACTAGAGAGCAGCACTTATCCTTAACTCATTCCGAGGTAACTAGAGAGCAGTACTATCTCTATATTAATATAAAATTTATAATATTTTTAATTATCATTGTCTTATTACTTTAAAATCCAAACACGGATTTTCCGACTTATTTTTTAAAACATTACAGAATATATCTGGTATTAAGTTGCTTGTTATATGCATATAGATAAACCCTACTATCATATTGTTGACAATCTTGTATTTAAATACTATTATTATGACAATTGACAGCAGTAGATACTTTAACGACGCCATATTATTTGCTCACCGTAAACTATCACTTATTCTAAGCAAAGGGTAAAGTAACTTAAATCTAAGATAGGGCATGGCAATAAAGAAATAATATTTTTTTAATTAGCGGGCCTATATGCTTTTAATCTTTATAGATTTGTTTTAAAGTGTCATATCCTATTATCTACAGATAATTTCATCAGTTTATAATGTAGGTCTATCTGGGTTGGTGTTGAAGTTGAAGTTATAGGTTATCATACTCAACTTGAACACAGGCCTGCATTTTATGTACTAGTTTAGTTAAGTTTAATTGAAAAACCCCATAAGTCTTTATATTTACCCCTCCTCAACAGCTACATATCCAGACAATATGATTTTATCTATAGCCCTCTATCATTATGCCCACTATAAGTAGAAATACCTAACCATTTATCCACCTAAAGTCAAACGAGAAGGAGGGCAGTGTAAAAAAACAAAAAACCTTTGCTTCTAGCTGTTAGATAATAAAATTCATCTTGTGATTTGAAGGGAATTCTTGAGCTTATGATTAAAATTGATAATATAACAGTAAAATGAGAGCAGGATTCCTTGTTTTTCTTTGTCACCGTATAAACTTGTCTTATATTTTTTGCCCTCTCAACACACATAAAAAAACAAGTATCTATTGCTAACAAAATGAATATTGTAAATTAGGGAGGCTTACATAATTTTAAAAAAAATTAACAA
>JBCFYV010004165.1:0-22845 GCA_039000515.1 Timema cristinae | reverse complement strand
ATCTATAAATTACAGTCTATTTACAAGAACGAGATCAGTCAAGGTTAATAAGAATAATAACTATTATATAAAGTCATTGCCTCTGTCGAAGTAATTATGCAGTTCGATGAATAAAGTTACTGTCTTGAATTAATTTATTTACGTATCATATAGTCTGTTGGTGGCTTCAGTTTGTAGACAGTTACAGTATCAGAAATCACTCACGTGTTTTAGTCGTAGTCGGCCGCGATACTATTTACTACCAATCCTTTGGTTAGTAACGTTATTCTTGTGATCCTTACTAAATCTTCTTTTACAAGAAATATTGTCTTATACTTTCGCTTTCACTAGCATCCCACTAGCCGTTTTACGTTTTCTTCCTCCTTCATAATAATTTTTACAACCATACCCACAAAAAAAAACCAAGCTCCCAAAACCAAACAAAATCTCGCTTCTTCTTTTCTCCAAGCATAGTTCGGCCATTACGGGTGCTTCCTTCGACAGACTGAAGGCAATTAACTAGACTTAATTATAAGTAGTATAAAACCAAATAAGTATTCACCTAAGAAACAAAAGTTATAGTTAAATAAAAATATAAATTAACAGGATTAAAATTCTTACAATATGAGAACAAATAAATAAAACAAGAAGAGGCTGCTGCTCAGGATCACTTTCAGAAAACCATGAAGGTAGATTATGAAGGACGATATGAAGTTTATCCACTATGGTTGGACCACGGAGAGGACCTACCTGAAATCAAAGTTTTGGTTACAAAGAGGCTAGATTTTATAACTTCATGATTCATCAAGAGAATAAATTTGATCACTACGATGTTGTATTACAGGATTGGTTACAGGAAGGTATAATAAAATATGTTCCCGAAGGAATAGCTGATTAAAGTAGGGTGCACTATCTAACTCATCGAGGGGTTTTGAGACTTAACTCAACAACCACTGTGAGACCAGTGTTAGATGCCTCTTGCAAACTAAAATAACTACCATTCTTAAGTGACTGTTTTGCTAAGGCACAAAATTTATTGGAATTGTTCCACGGAGTACTTCCTAAGTTTTGAAAGAAGAGTATAAGAGTGATATCTGACATAAAAGGTGCTTTTCTACAGATCTCCGTCGGTGAGAAAGATCGTGATTCGCTACGTTTTCCGTGCTGGCAAGACTATGAACAGAAGAAGAAGCAGAAGTTAATATTCCGTCATCGCGGAATAGTATTTGGTGTGAAAAACAGTATATTCCTACTAGTAGCAGTGATTGATTACCTGTTAAAGAAATAAATACCCACCTCCGTTATAACACATGGCGATGAATCTTAAAACTCCCTTTATGTTTACAATTGTGTCTCATATATATAAAAATTAAGAATAGCTACAAGATTTGACAGAAAATGCTACAATGGTTGAAGCTAAGTTTCAGTTGCGAGGTTGGGAAAACACAAGGTCTATTAAAAAAAGATGTAAAGCTGGAGAACGCTTCTTTGTTCGGTTTGTGGCGGAACATAGAAGAGAATGCTCTATTTTGTTATGTGAATGGAATTGCCAACATGCCTGGAGTTCTAACAAGAAGAATAATCTTTTCCATCTTTCAGAAAGTTTTTGATCCAGTAGGGTTCTGTTGTCCAGTTATGCTCTACCTTAAAATACTGCTTTAAGAGAGTTGGAAAGCCAAATTAAGCTGGCACGCGTAAGTGTCAGAAGATTTAAAAAAAAAAGTTTATTAAATGGCTGGGAGACTGCATTTGTTGGCACAGGTGAAAATTACTATATGTGTCACAGTTCCTGACATGCACTCAAGGAGCCTATACACATTTCGTGATAGATACCTCAATGCTGTCCTACGTAATAGTTGTATTTTTGAGTTGAAAAGGGGTTCAGGCTACATATTAACAAATACTGCAACCTAAATGTAGAGTTGCTCCATTGAAGAAGGTATCCATCCCACGATTAGAACTTCTAGCTTGTTGCATTGGAGCATATTTGCCATATTTGTGAAGAAAGCTTTGTGCATAGAAACAATTGATGTGTACTTCTGGATTGACTCTTCAATTACTTTGTTCTAGATTAAACAATATGAGCATTGGGGAAGCCTATGTAAATAACATACTGAAAGAAATCGGCTCATTATCAAGAATAAATGACTGGCGACATGTACCTGGACAAGAAAACCCAGCAGATTTAACTTCCCGGGGATGCTCTGTAAAGAAATTGTTAGCAACAAAAAAATTGGAGGGAGCTTTTTGTCTGAGTCAAGAAAAATATGGTTGTCTTAAATCTGAAGATTTGATAAATGAAGAAGATGTAAATCAAGAGAAGAAACAGGCGTTGTAACAACCATGGCCAATGGTGTAGAGGAATATCCTTGGTACCACAGTTATTTTTCAAATCATTCTAAATTTTTTAGAATGTTGCATGGATTTTAAGATATTTTCAAAAATACAAAGCAGAATCTTTTGGAATGACTTCTTGGAGAGTTAACTGTTGTTGAGTTAACAGTGACAGAGAAAATATTGTTTAAAAATTATCAACAAAAAGATTTACTAAATAAATGATTATATACTTAAAATCACTGTATTTGAAAACAAGGAAGGATTTCTTAGAATAAAAATTAAGATATTGGAACGTCAAGATGAAGAAAAGTTTATGTACCCATTGCAATGTCCCTGATTTGACCCTAAGGAATATTTTAAAGCATTGACAATATTCTCCTCTTAATTATATATATATTATTTTTATTTGAATTTTATATTTTATTACTTGGTGCTTAAAACAAGTATTCTTCTAAATTATTCAGATATAATAGCTACCAGTTTCTAACTAGGAAATTACTAGCTATTTATTGTTGTTAAGTTCACGCCCTGAAGTTAGGAGGCATCAGCTACTGTAATTAACTTCTATCATTGAATAAACCAATATCAAACTTTAGCTGAAGTTAGTTATTTTATTATTAAAAGTGAAACCCAATGTAGGGGAGTGATAATAACTATTTTAAACGTTACAAATGACTTCCAAACGTTGGGCATTTATCACCTAAAATATTAAGAACATAACAATTAGCGTCCCACTTGGGTCATAACAATTGTCGTCAAACCCGGGTCCAGCTAATAGTGGCGTAACAAATGTCGTCCAAGTAAGGGGCACGTTATGACAACATACCATATGACGTACCAATTAGAGGTTAGCCAAGAGGTATGTAACAAATAGCACCCAAACCTGGGGCCAGATATATAACATAACACCATTTCTACTCTAGATTCACCATAAATTGGTAGAATTTCTTATTAAAGAACAACAAGTAACATTAAGTCATGTGGGAGCTCAAACACTTCTATCAAAATTAAGGGTAAAATTCTGGGTATTGAAATGAAGGGAGACAATCAAGAAGGTACTTTAAAATGTATACAATGTAGACGTCATGAAGCAAAATAAATCTAGAAAGCTAAGGCCACATTTAATACGGCATTTTCTGCATATAACAGCACTCTCACATTAACATTGTCCAATTGTACACCAACCACGTCCTCACAAGCATTGAACAATCTATAACTAAATATAGGAAAAGCAGGAGGTCCAAAAATCAACAAAATCTAATAGGGTAAAAAAAAAAAAAAGGACAATAGGAGTGAGTACTTGGAGTTCTGAGCTTTGAATATTTTAGGCCAAACATTCGAAAACCAAACCTCGCAACTCCCACCAGTTGCGGAATTAAATATAGAAACGGTCTATCTCAAGATTTAGTTAAAAAGGAAAATTACCGCAGGTTTAAGTTTACCATAAGAGAACTAACATATAATATAACTAAATATACCTAGGGTATGGTGGAACACTATTATGAATTAGAGCAGAATTGTCTCAAGTTGGTATTTATTTGGTAAACATTCAATATCATGAGAAAATATATAAAAAGTATGATAAAAATGATATTCACAAAATGTCTGAGACGTTAACAAAATGTTCGAGTACTCTTAACAAAATTTACATAATAGAAACCATCAATCATTTAACTTGAGTTCATTTAGTTACTAGAGAAAGCTTACCATCAACTAAGTTATCCTTAAATAGTTATTATTATTATTATTAGCACCGCGTCTTACTACCCATTCGGGTTATACGCACTTACGCTAATGTGTAATGGTAGGGTGATTGTGAGATGAAATGCAGGACCTACAGTTTAACATGGAATCCGAACCACGGTGGCGGCCTGGCATTCCCCACATTCCTTAAATAGTTAATTTCCAATAGTGTATTTCCCACACACACCCAGAATATAAACCAATAAAAGCTTAAACAAGCCATATTCCTTAAATAGTTAATTTCCAAGAGTGTATTTCCCACACACACCCAGAATATAAACCAATAAAAGCTTAAACAAGCCATATAATATTTACCCTAAATTATATCCAATTATTTACATTACTTAATGCAATTCCACAATATTTGGTAAAAATATTAAATAGTTCTAAGTTAACATTGGGACGTTGTTTTATAAACAGATCGTTCATTTACGTTAAATAAGTTTAATGTTCCCACGATCATATATTAAGTTTTACCCAACAAAAAGAAAAACAATCTGAATAGTAACAACTTTCAAGATCGATAATATATTCGACAAAATATCGATAACACTCAAAGGTTTATAATCGATCATCACCCAGGAACAAAATACATATCGACTAGCAAGATAAACGCATTGATCCTGCGACTAATTAACATAAAAATGTAAGCTCGAAATTTACAACTATTATATTTATGTTTCAGATTTTAAAGTTATTTAGAAAATGCCAAAAATGAATTTCGAAAATTAATTTAGACAAAAGAAAAGTTAAAGACGTATAAAAAGAATTTAGATCTTACATTTATTTTACAGGGTTCCTACGCTCGGGAAAGTCAGGGGAAAAAATAATAGTCAGGGAAAGTCAGGGAAGCTTTAAAAAGGTCAGGGAAATGACAATTCATGTCTTCATGTCACACTTAGAAAAAACAAAGAAAATATTTTTTCTATTTACTGCGTCATAAGCCACTGCCCCAATGAAGAAAGCTGAGGGGCACTTACCATGCTCAAACTTGCCCTAACACAAGTTTTGGTAGCATTTTATTTCAGAATGTGAACGCAGAGGTCTCCTAGCCTGCACATGACAATTCTTTTAACTTTAGTGATCACTTGTTTTTGTTCTTGTTCAAGGTTTGTCATCGTTATAGTTTGATACAGTGCACCAGGACTGATTAGACTACACCAGCAATGTCTAACAAAAAACCGTTTTTAACCAGCTCTGGCTAAGCCCAGACCATTTTCCTGAATTCTCATACTGGATAAGTGGTGTTGAAAGTAATAAGCTGCAGGCATTTTGTAAAGTGTGCAAAAAAATTATAAACTTAAGTAATATGGGAAAGCAAGCATTAGCTTCCCATGCAAAAGGACCAACTCATATCAAAACTCTTGAAACTTTGACAAATCAACGCTCTCTGTTGACTTTTTTTTTCAAAAAAGTCAAGTGATTCAGGTTCATCGAGCTCCCCAGTTTCAAGAGAATCTCTGGCACACAAAGACATTCTACCTAGTGATGATTCTGCTGGTTGCTCGAAGAGTTTTTCTGTTTCATCGAAAATCGTAACGTCGCAGAAGGAAGCTGTTGCTAAAAGTGAAATTAGTGTAGTGCCTCAAAGAAACCATAACACTTTTGTTATAAAAGATGATATAACTAAGGCGGAAGTCATTTGGGCTATGCAAGTTGTTGACAAAAAAATGTCTTTCAATTCGTGCAATAATTTAAGTACAATTTTTCAATTGATGTTTCCCGAGTGTTCCATTGCCAATGCCTTTACCCTTGGTGGAGACAAGGCTGCATACTTCATTGTGCATGGCTTGGCTCCATTCTTTCATAATAATTTACTGGACCGCCTAAAATCATGTAACAACTTTGTAATTTGTTTTGATGAGGCATTGAATAAAGTTATTCAAAGAGGACAGATGGACATTGTAATTAGATTCTGGGACAAGGAAAATCATAAAGTCATCAGTCGTTACTTAAACAGTGTGTTTTTCGATAGGAGCACTGCTGAAGAATTACTGAAGCATTTTCTGGATGGTATTTCTCCTCTTCCACTCTCTAAGTTGATACAAGTGTCAATGGATGGCCCAAATGTCAATTTAAAGTTTATAACACTTCTTCAGGAACACCTCAAATCTGTAACAGACAATGAAGTATGTAGTTTGCTAAATCTGGGAACATGTGGGCTTCATGTTGTTCATGGTTCCTTGAGAACAGGAGTAGAGTCTGTTGATTGGGATATAAGTAGCTTATTACGTCACATGTACTACCTGTTCACTGACTCTCCAGCTCGTCGAGCATTGTTCACCCAGTTGACAGGGTGTACAACTTTTCCATTGAAGTTCTGTGGTGTGCGTTGGTTAGAGAATGTGAAGTGCTTTCAAAGGGCATTACAAATTTGGGACCATGTTATTAAGTTTCTCAAAGAAGCAAAACTTCCTAAAACAAAACCTGTAGAGACACTGAAAAGAGCAGCCTGTGATCCATTCCTAAAGTGTAAACTAGCGTTCTGCAAGACAATTGCAGATGAATGTCAGCCTTTCCTGCAACGGTTCCAGACATCAAAACCAATGACTCCATATCTTTTTGAAGCTGTAGAGAAACTTCTAAGATACCTTATGAATCGTTGTGTGAAACCTGATCTTATGAAGTGCACGGGTCCAAAGTTACTGTCTATTGACACAAAAAAATCAGAAAATTTGATCCTTAGCAAAAATATTGATATAGGATTTGCAACAAAACGTTTGTTAGGAGAAACTGCGATCACAGTAACAGAAAGACAAAAATTAGAATGTATACATGAGTGCCGCAGTATGTTAACCACCATGATTGCAAAACTACAAGAAAAAAGTCCCTTAAAACAGAAAGCTGTGAGAGGTTTGTCTTCATTGGATCCTTGTGTTATTCAACATTCACCTCAACTGGCCCAGAAGAGATTTTCTTTTCTTTTGGAGGAACTCAACCATGCCAACATCATAAATGATGTTCTGGCTGAAAATCCCAAGAAAGAATACTTGCATTTTTGCAACCTCAAAAAATCTGAGCTTCAAGAAATATTTCGTCCTTGTGATCAGTTTAGTGATGAAGTAGGACTTGACACTATTTATGGTAGCTTTCTAATAGGAGAAGCAAACTACAAACATCTTTGGGAAGTAATAAAGATTTGCCTTGTCTTGTCGCATGGGAATGCAACTGTTGAAGGTGGTTTTTCAGTCAATAAATCTTTACTGGTTGAAAACATGCATGAAAAGACAGTCATTGCACAGCGTCACATTCATGATGAGATACAAGAAGCAGGAGGGATTAAAAATATACACATTAGCAAAAAGATGTTGGATTACGTGAGAGGTGCTCGGAAACGCTATCATGAATACTTAGAGATGAAGAAGCAAGAAAAAAGTGAAAAAGACAAGAAGAAGGCAGAAAAGAGGAAATTAGATATACAAGTTAAAGATTTAGAAGGAGAAAGAAAAAAATTAATGATGGCAACTGAAGAGAAACGAGAAGCAATAGACGTGGAGTTGCAAGAACTGAAGAAGAAGCAAGCTTCACTTTATTAAAATATAACATAGTTTCTTATTGTATGACTATAGTGATAATTTTAATAAAAATAAAATTGACTTGAGACATGAATAATATGAAAGCAGACAGAGTTCCTGTTGTAAGCTATTCAGTTCAGGAAATGTACAGTTTAGGTAAAATAAAACTGTAATGATACCAAACTCTTTAGTATGTTCTTAGTGGCCTGTTATTTAATACGTATTTCTGCACATGATACCAAAGGGAATCAAGTTTGTTACAAATTTTTGATAGGGATTATTTTTCCATCATTTTCCCTCAACTGATTGGCAAGATGTCTGCTTTCTTATTCTTCCATGAGAGGTGAGGCAAGGTCGGCTGTAAGGGGGGAGGAGGCCGAAATAAATTTATTTAAATTAATATTTTCACGTGTATAGTACCGTAAAGTTATAATGGAAATTTTATGAGAAATTGGTCAGGGAACTTGGGAAAATAGTCAGGGAAAAGTCAGGGAGAATATTTTTACAAATACTGTAGGAACCCTGTTTTAATATAATCGAAGCCGGACTTCTCCTTATACAAATACGATTTAGTCCAAGAGTGACGACTGATTGCCCAGCCGCCACTATATATACAATACAACCCAGAGACATTGGATGATGGGAAAAGGGGTGGGGGAGGAAGAGCTGGAACATTCGGGAACAAAATATGCGCATGACAACATAGCTTCTACAAAGTTCTTTACATTTTCCTGACCATCCTAGAATAGATCGAGTAGGTTATCTTCGCGGCACAAGTTCTTTGCTACTCAAGGTCTTTGGCACAATTACATCACAACAGTCTTATTTTCGTCGCGGTTCCGAGAAGGTGGGTCAGATATTAACTCGCGTTATTGTTCCATGTGGTTCCAGCCGTCATACAAATGAGGTAAGCTTAGGATTTTTTTTATGTTTCCTCATGCAGTCCAACGCTACAGCATCCCCTATGCACTTATCAAGAAAACATTTAACAACCAAGGAGACATAACACAACCTTGTCTAACACCCTGTTCAATGTTTCATCCACCCTAACGCACGCTTTACTTCCATCATACACCACCTTAACTGCATTTACTAACCATGTATCCACACAATACTTTCAAAGAACATTCCATGATATAATTCTATTCACCCTATCGTAGGCTTTTTACAGATCAACAAATGCACAATAATCTTTCTTCCTTACTGCAGTATATTTCTCAACCGCTTGTTGCAATGTAAATATCTGGTCCATATAACCTCTACCTGGCATTAAACCACATTGCACACCTTAAATCTTTACCGAAGCTCTTTCACGCACTTTCTCAATTAAAACTCTCCCAAAAACTTTGCCTGGAATACTCAACAAAGTAATTGCCTTATGATTATTACATTCACTCTTACTGGCTTTGCCTTTATACAAAGGAACAATTACGGTAACCTCCAGTCATTAGGAACGTTCGCAATCCCATCACACACATTCAACAACTCACACAATCTGGCAAGTAATAACATGCCTCCACACTTAAGCATTTCACTTTTAATCCCATCTATGCCCGCAGATTTACCATTCTTTAATATTTTCATAGCTTTAAACACCTCAGCTTCTTTAACTATTTCATTCCTTACAACATACTTTCTCCACATTCTCGCTGTACAATTGCTCAAAATACCTTTTCTACTGCTCTCTTATACCACTAACGCAGAGGTGTAAGTATATCTATGGTGCCGAGGAGATTTATGGAACAAAGGGTGGGGAGGGAGGAAGGAGTATTTCTAAATTGTCGATGAGAAGATATGAGGATGTGGGGCATATCAGGGACTATGAGATAATTCTTTCTGGTCTTATGGGAGTCTCGTCAGCCACAAGATTTATAAGTTATGGGGATAGACTGAAAATGGGGGTTCCTGGGAGTGCTGCTGATGTGGTCAGGTAGGGGGAGATAGTTGGTCTCCTTAGCCTAAATCTTAGGAGGCCGGGTAGAGGAGATAGATTATATGCTTCTGGGGCTACCCGAGACGGGATTCTGCTGTACATCAGGGACTAATTCCTTGAGGGGGGAACTGATGAGCAGAGGAATGCGTATCATGGTGGGCCGATATCGGTTTCTATTTATAGGAGGCGGGTGAAGCTTATCTTGGAGATGCTGTTCTCGGAGGCGTATTTAATATTGAGAAGGAGGGGAACCACAGTGCAGCTTCAGATTGTGGGCTTAGGATGGGAGTTTGGTGTGAATCCAGGGATTAATGAAGGTACTTTTATGCAGTGACAAGGGAGGTGTTATTAGGATGTTTTGAGCGTAAGAATTTAGGGTCACTGGCACGTGTGGATTTCTTGTACCTAGATGGGTGATAGAATTTTTTCTGGATACAGAAGAAATAAAGTGTGTGGTGGGAATGTAGATAGTGAGTAGCAGATGAGCTCCGTACCGATCGTATGTCCGTGGACATCTCTTGGCTACCTCCTATGCGTTGGAAGGGAATAGCTGGCTTGGCAACGAGTTTTGGGATGGACACTTCGGGCTGACGGGGGACTCAGCGGCCGCTTCTTTGACCTTCTTCTCACAGCTCCTGGTAGGAAGATGCAGAAGCAGTGAGTAGGGAGAGCAAAGATCATCTGGAGTTTATGAGACCATTAAGGTGGAAGTGGTTCCAGCTGGGATCGCTGAAATTGATGGAGGGGGTAGAGAGGTGGAGTCGGGAGTTGGCGGGAGTGTGTGTGTGAGAGGGTCTGTGACGTGGTATCTATGCAGGGGCTTGTTGCTAGGAGGGACATAGGAACTCAGAGTATTGTGAAGAGAGGACGGAGCTATCAAAGAGGACTGTGAAAATATTGATGACTTTCTCCAGTAAGAATTAAAAACAATTATTATTAGTAATATCTTAAATTTGTATGAAATCATTCAAATAAAAATATTAAAATAAGAGTGTGTGCATTAACATATTATCTTATTTATCCCTTTATACAAATTTAGATAAAAACTTTAAATAAGTTTATGATGCAACCCAGGGTTTTAAATCTTGATTTAAGTCTTGGTGGTCCGCGGCAACAAATTATATTTAAAAGGTGTTTATGGTAAAGACAAAATTAAGAACCGTTGATTTAGGCTTTAGCTATAAGAAGTATTACTATATTAGCTGATATTAACTTATTTAAATAAACAAATCATTAGTGTCTTAACTTTGTTATTTTCTTCAAACCTTTTATTAATATATTTATTTCGTTTAACTAATGGTATATGCATACAATATCAAAATGATACATTACCTTGTATGTGTGATAGAGAGAAAGCGATTCCCAAACTTCTTTTCTTGTACACAATGGTGGGCGGACGACAGCTAGAAGATTTTAGCCACAGAATGATGTCTATCCAGCTGTTAGAGTATCTACTATTTATAGCCTTTTATAATTATAGTATAGATATCGGTCGTGTTAACTTAATCTGCGGATATCGGGTATAGGCAGTGATCTCTATATTATAACGAATGAACATAAAAATACGCATTGCTAAGGTCCAAAGCGTGACGCTTGTCATTTGCTGCATTGTGGGGGGAAATATTTAACGGTTTCTCTCAATATTCTCATGCGAAAACATATCTGGTGGATAAAAGTGTTATTGTTTGAATATAGTGAAGTATTATACCACACTTACCTGAATAATCATTTACATTAAAAGGTATAAAATTCAGTTTTACAGGTAATTCTGTACATCAACGAATGGAATCTTAAATATATTTAAATATGTAGTTATTATCCATGTTGTTTACATTTTACCAAGACTAAACTTATATATTTCATGTTGGTTGTTATCTTGTATGTTGGTTTCAGAAACCAAATTATATTGAAAGTTCGATAAATATAATGAACAAGGTATCTTAAAACTTGATTACATTAATTGTTTGTATGATAATCTTTGTGTAGTTGCCATACGTTCAAACGACCACAAAGTTTATAGCCTTGTAGAAAGTATTATATTACTCTTTTTTTTAAGTTGGCTCATATTTGGTATATTGCCTTCAGAAACTATATCATGGTAAAAGTTCGATAACTATAATGAAACAAGTTAGCTAAAAACTGTATTACATCTGTTCGAATGACATACGTTGTGCAGAAGTTTTACGTTCAAATGATAATTTATGTTATAGTATTATAGGAATTACGGTATCTACTAAACCATGATTTTAGTAAGAATCCCAATCTGTAAGGATTTATTCCGTACCTGAATACTATCATATTTTAGTATCTTGGTAGGATAAACGGCCATTTAGAATGGACGTATAAATTCCCTTTTTGAAGGTATCTTATCCTACCTAGGGTAGGTTTCTGGTACGAGATAAAGACTTACAAACGAGCTTCCTTCAAAAATCATCGTATGTATTAGTGTACATCAACTTATTTAAAGAAAAAACTCATCAGTTTCGAACTTTGTTATGCTCTTCAAAGCTTTTACTAACAAATTTATTTCATTTAACTCATCAGACATTTATGTACCTCATATATTCAATCAAATTAATGAACGATGTCAAAAAGCCACAGTGCCTTGAATGGGTGTAAGGAAGAAAGAGATACCCTAACATTTTTTCTCTCTTACACAATGGTATGCAGACTACAACTCGAAAATTTAGCCACAGTCCATCCAATTATATTATAGACCCCATAGACATTTAGTCATACTCCATCTGTCCATCATACATCTTTCTGTAAGCTGACAGAACAATTCCTTCTTATAGTAAAGGTTTTAGAAAACAAACCAAAATCTTAATTTTCTAGATTTGTTTAGGCACCTTATTTTAAATATGTATTTTATTAACAAAGTAATAATCTCTGAATAATAGTCATTGTAGTTGTACTTTTATCTATGATTGTAAGACCCCCACATTTCGATTTTCAAACACAGTTGCGAAACGGCTATAAATATAGAAGTCAAGTCATCATTACACTAAAAATAAACAACTAACACAAGGAAGATATGCTAATAAGATAATACTATCTAAGAATGTACTCACTATTGAAACTTTTTTAAATATGTGCACTAAACTCCAGAACAAAAATATTAAACTACAAAATCGTGGGTTATAGCATTGTTGAGATATGGAAATACCAAAGATGAAAGTATTTATATACATCCTAACGTTTTTAGGTTATGCTTGGAGTGGCTATGGATCTGGTATCATTAATAACCTGAAAGATGCGGTCTTAGCGGCTGAACACGTTTTTAAAGATGTTTTAGACAATGTAATTATAGTTGCAAGAAAATTTAAGGACTTCCATGATGTGTTTGACGCTGCTGTAGAAGAAGATTGCAAATTTACATGTCCAAATGGTGGGGCTCTATTTTTTTTAATAATTTTATATTAGCCAAAACATTAGTATTGCATTTATTTCATTTGAAGGTTTTGTAAAATATATATATATATATATATAATAATTCTCCAAAATATCAACATATAACTAAACTAACCTTAAAATATTAATACTGTCAATGGGAATAGTGTGAAAAGAGGGTGAGAGTCTAATTTTTTAATGTCATAGTGGAAATATCAAAACAAAATTTATCATTTCACAAAAATAAAATTCCAATGATAAAATTAATATTGTCAAATGATTTTATATAAGTCTACCATAATCTCAAAAAATTAAAAAACAACCAAATCACAGATGACTGTTGATATTTATAACAAATGTTTAGAAGAATGATACAAAACACCAGATTTATTTTAATAGGTAATAGTTAGCCTAACGTTTTTATCACTATAAACTGTCCTATTCTAACAAAAACTAACCTTCCAGGAGTTGGCAAAAGATAAAAAAATTAATAAAAATCCTGAAGTTTCAGGATCCTTGAATAATTTATCTTGAACTAAAAAAAGACAATTATAATTTTTTAAATTAGGTATGCATAGTTATTTTACGATATTAATTTTACTTTAATTTGAAATTTGCTTTTGTCATTGTGGTGTGTATGAAGTAGCAATTATTTCCTATTATATGACATAACAAAACTTAAAGAAATCCACCTTCTCTGCATATTACATATGCCTTTTGAATCTATTTACAGTAGTGCCTCTGTATCTACGAATAACATTTTCCAAGACGTACCGTGCTCATGTGAAATCGTGGATAATACTGAACAAAATTTTATTTGAACCTGACAATCTCCAAATAATTTTTTTTCTATCTTAATTGTATCCAGAACTTTCACTTTCTCACTAATAGAAAGGACATCATGACTTTGTTTGGACTGAAAGCCCTACCAGCATCACTACTCTTACACTTTGGAGCTTACTAAGTGCTTTTTGACACAAACACTATGATAACGAGGCAACTCATGATAACAACAAGAACACTAGAAGCAGAATAGAGGAAGGTTCTGTTGGGAAGCATGAATACGGGGACTAAGGACCTGAGTCAAGGACATACTCTCTTGGCATGTGGTTTGAAACTTCTGGAAGATTTTTTCTGGCGGCAGTAAACCGCGAATAACTGAAACATTGGGTACGAGGGCACTATTGTATAAATTTAAATAAATAAAAATCTCTACTTAACTATTTTGATGAAATAAAAAACTAACTGGGTTAATTAACTGGATGTCAGCCAGCCATGCTGAGTTCGAGAACACATGGTTCACCTAAAACTATATCTCATAAATAATAATTCTTACAAATTCACAATAATCGTCTACATGAGCACAGTTCACCATTTTTCATAGCAAATCCAACTTTTTCTAATGAGACACAACTAGCTTATCTTTTTATCTTGTTAGAAGAAATCTTTAACTTCTACAACTGAAACTACACGATGTAACCTTGCCCAACAATCTACCTGAACTAATTAAATTACAACTGCCACGTCCATTAGATGATGTAACAATATAAAAGCCCAAATTAATATTTTAGTAATCATTATAACTGTACAAATCTAACTTTCAAACCTTTCATAATTTTTATATGTAGGCCTAGGCTAGTTAATTTCCTACCTAACCTGACTCGACCTAATCTTTCATGCATTAAAATTTTGACCAACTTAATATTATATTCTTTAAAGAAAATGGAATTTAGATGCGGCTAGAACCTTACTTAATATCTATAATAGCTTGTCTATTTAATCCATTATTGATCAAATAAACAATTTGATGTTTAAATAGGAAAAGATTACATCATATAATCAAAGGATCATGGGTCAATATTAGGCTATAATGAAAAGAACAAAAGTGAACACAAAATGTTGATATATATATATATATATATTTTTTTTTTTGTAACAAAACCAAGAAAATAATTTTATAAGCATTAGATATAGAAAGTACTCTCATTTAGCACCTTCCAATATTAATATGTAGTTTCTGTTACTTATCCTTATAGATGTTTCTTGTTTCAGGTGCAAAATCCGTCAAAAACAAATACCATACACCATCTAGCAATGGCTGTGGATCACTTGGTTTGGAGGTAGTAGAGCTAGCTAGCTATCTTTACTAGTTGACTAAGTTTATTTTGTATAATTAATTTAACTAGCTCATTGCTCATCTTATCTATATTCATAAAATGAAGAGTTTGTGTCTCTGTCATGAACATTGTGTGACAAACATGTGCAGCTCAAAACTGAAATTTTTTAATTTTTGATTAGATTTTTAAAAATCTATGAAAAACTACATCGGAAGAAATAAAATGAAGAGTTTTTTCCTGTCTGTTTGAATCAAAGTAAAGCATTGCTGAGGGTAACCACACAATGTTATGTATTGTGTGGCTATCCTGGGTAACATTGAGTATTTCTTTTAGTTGTGAAATAAAACAAACAAAATAGAACACACTTCTTCACAAGCACATTATACATTTAATATGCTCAGTAATTCTTGCAGGCACATCATTTAACAACTACTTTACAAACTGAATTTTCCATTTACCATCGATAGTCTATACATTCCACCTATTCTTACTTTAAAGGTGTAGAACTCGGAATACTGACAAACCCCCTTTAAGATCCTGGTTCAAGTCACACATCGCTAGGGAAATGAATCTTCGAATGGTGTTAAATCAAGGGAAATTTAGCAATTTAGAGTTTATTCTTAGTGCAGTCTCAATTGCAAACACCCCCGCTCCTCCCCTCCACTGTATTAAAGACACTGTAATATCAGATTATGTACCCGTAGGTAGGTACTTATAGTATTATTTGAAAAAAAAAAAATTTGTTTTAAACATTACATCTTGAAAGGAGATAAAACAATAAATATTGAATTATTGACAGTCAAACATTAAACTAAAGCTTTGAATGAAAAATTCTTAAAAAGCTGTAGTTGTGACCTTGGTATTAATTTGTTTCATGGGTGCAGAATATGTCCGAACATTCAAATGAGGTTCGGGAGAGATTAAAGCAGACCTGGTGAAATTTGGAGCAGGTGGAAGTTCAACCAATGTGTTAACTTTTTACTACATTCTGGTTTGGATAGGGGTTTAAGAGCATGCATCATAGTAGGCCCAGCTCATCTTCCGGCTCGCACGAAGTATGGCAGTTAGAGGGAAAAGAAAAGACAAAGATATGCTGAAAATAGGTACAGTACATTTGTATTTGAATGATTACTCGAAATTTTCTGTAGTGACGATGGGGGACAAAGCGACAAAGTTTCTCGTTAATAACTACAGTATGTCCTTATTAAGACAGGATAAAGATTTGTGCACAACGCTTAGCTGTGAAGCCATTCTAAAATGGTCAAAAACTACCTTTTCAACACAGCTTTTATCCAATTATTATTTAATATTTCAACAATGTTCTTTATTAGGAACATCTATTAACTCTTTATCTTCATTAATGTTTAATTATAAATGATCCACGTGCAATAGACTCCTTGTAAATTTACGATTTTGAGCCGACTGTATTAAAGAATTGATGAGCCTATGATACATACTCTTAATCATGTGAAAAACAATGGCAGATGACATTCGACACCTACACCATCAGTATGTGTCATAGTGAGGTTGTGGCAATTGGTTTAAGTAACAAATAGTGACATTTAGAGGTTGAGATCATTTGTCATAGTTCTAGATAAGTGGTCATAGGTTGAGATAAGGGGTAAAAGAAAAGTCTAATACTTCAACCCTACTGGCAAATTTGAATGATGAGTCGCTTACCCTACAGCAGGTGTTAGTTCAGTAGCTAATATATAGAAGGGTAGAAGAGGGTGTGTGATGTTTTGTTTTAGTTTGAGTTCAATCACCCATTACATCACTGCTTATTCACGTGGCTATGTGTGCCCAGTTTATTTAAACTTGTGACATGCATATTGTTATTGCGTATCCATGAATTGTTGTTTTTGGTGGTTTAAGTACACCTATTAAGTTTTGTATATTGTACAATAGATAAATGTACATAAAAATGAAATGGTATAATTAGTGAAACAACATTATATTATATATTATGTTAACTTTGAAGAGTAAACAAGACATCAACTGTGCTTATTGTGAATGGTGTGGTAGACTTGATAAGCTTGGATATCATGTAGGCCTAGCTAATAATCATCCCTAAGAAAAACATAGAAGTAAGGATCAAGGGAGCATTGCAAAGGCTGTAAAATATAAAATGAGTATCAGGAAATCGTATACAGTGATAGTATTTCCCTTAATGCGGTTGAGACTGATAGGCCTTGCAGTAGTGGTGAATCTATGAGAAAATTAAAAATATATGAAAATCAACAGTTAGGCTAAGGCCTCCCGGAATTACAATACATTGCCTCTTACTCTTAAGACCATGGCCGCCCAGAGGATTAAGAAAGTCTGGTACAACATGATCTTGGAGGTCCTCTTTCACAGAAAATTGTTTGATTTAGCTCTTTTTATTACGGGGTGTCTACTTGCCTTGATAGCTTGGAATAATTTTGAATATCCAACATTAAAAAAAAATCTAATAAAATTGTTTAAGGTGGGGTTGATATCACCACACAAAGAAAATTTAACTATATGTTTGTATTAAAGCAATATTTGATATATTCTGGCAAACAAAAAATTTGCTATAAAAAGTGCATAAACACTGTCCTTTTCTCTCATTCCTTACATCCCCACCCTAAACTATTATCTTTGCATATAATTAAGTATAATAAAACACAAAAAGAAAATTATTCAATTAGTTGAAATTATAGTCCAACATCTTAGCTCAGTTGGTAGCTTGTCTTCCTACTGAGCTAATGGTCCCGGGTTAGATTCTCAGCATGGTTGAAAATCTATCATTGATGAAAATATGAGTTAACACTTTCACATTGATAAATTGATGGCTGGGGACTGTAGGGAGTACACATCCTAGTCTTAAAATAGATCATAAGGCATATGAAGCTATGGCAGGCCTAGCCAGCCGCTTGTGAAAGAAAAATATATGGCTTGAATAAAAAGTTGACCCAGGCTGGAAACAGTAATGGATGTAAAAAAAAGTTTAAATCATACTCACTCTCTGAAATATGTACGACCCATTTCTGGAAAAATGTTGTAGGCAAAAATCATAAGCATTTTGTTACAATTGTTAAACTGGTATCCTGCCTTTGGCACGGCAATGCAAACCTGGAGCGTGGATTTTCTGTATATTCGGAGGGCCTTTTTGAAAATATGCATGAACAATCTATTGTTGCCAAACAACAGATTTATGATGTTATTCTTCATCAGAGTTCAGCAACAAGTTATAAGATACCCAAAGCCCTTATACACAGTGCACAAAATAACTATGCTTGTTGGAAAGGGGCTATTAAGGAGTATCAAACACGAGAAGCTGCAGCACCTCATGCTACTTCCGAAAAGAGAAAAACGGCTCTGGAGATAAAATAACTCAAGTGGAATTGATAAATAATCCTGGAAAATGACATAAAGGATGTTGCAGCATTGGATGAACAAATTGCAGCTATAAACATTCATCATACTTTTTTTTAAAAAGATCGATAAAGAATATTTTATTAGTGTGTTACCAATGCTAATTTTGTTTTAATTTTTACAAATTTATTTCAACACACTTCAAAATTTCAGTGTATTTTGATAGAAAATATTTAAAAAATATTACCATCTCAGTTTTTTTTATGTCTTTGAAAGAAATATTTTCACTCCATTAATCACCGTATTTGACTTTTAATTTCTTATCAACATTCTAAGTACCTACAGTTACTTTTTATTATAACAGTATTATGGGTAAAAATATAGTAGTTTTCAAGCCTGAAAAAATCTGAAAATTGCCTGGAAATCCTGATGATCCCATGATTGAGTAAACACCCTGTATTAAGACAATATAAAGCAATGTAGGTCTAAATTATAAAAAAGTTTCGTTCAAAGGTGAGTTTGGAGCAATTTTCCTAACCTTTACTATGGCAAAATCATAAATAAAACCCTCAAAACCTATTTTCTTCACAAAATCAATGCTCAAACTTATAAAATAATAGTCTATCCTCACCGTTGGCTGAATGCAAGTGGTTTTTAATCAAAGAGATCTTTCTCAAAGCACATTCACTGATGCTACCGACACCGTTAACACTATTATAAGCCTTAAACAAAGTCGTAAATTTGTGGGAAAACTATTTATAAACCCTTTTGATTTACTCAAAGCACATTTCCTGATGTTAGTGACACCAGTAACACTTTTATAAGCCTTTAAAATAATTATGAATTTGTGGGGAAAACTATTTCTAAACCCTTTTGAAGTAAACAACTAAGCAGTTCAAATACAGAGCTCACATTTCCACCCACACACAATTGCTGTTGGGCTAATCCAGTAAGATAGCCATTTGAGGTTAGGAAAGTTGTAATGTAATAAAACAAATTCTTTTACTGCTCTAAAGAAAATATGTTTGGGTAATGAATGGGGGAGGGACGGCCAAGTGGTAGCCTGCCCGTCTGCCCCCTCTCGTCATATCCGCTTTGGGTGGCCCTACCTAGGACATAAAATTGGATGCTGGTACCAAGTCTGAGTTTAGCAGAGAACATAATGAGTTACCAGGCTTAATCAGCCTTGGTATTTTTTAACATTAAAGTGAAGAATTTAAAACAAATATTAAATCAATTAGAGTAAGGGTGACCTGGTGGTCTAAGGGTAAGGTGTCAGACTTCTGTGCTGGCGGCCGGGGTTCAATCCTCGTTCCCGGCACATATTTATCTGATTACCAAACCCTTCCTTCACCTCTGACAAGACATCTTGTGAATGTGGGGAATGCCAGGCCTCCACCGTGGTTCGGATTCCACGTTAAACTGTAGGTCCTTCATTTCATCTCACAATCACCCTTCCATTACACATTAGCGTAAGTGCGTATAACCCGAATGGGTAGTAAGATGCGATGCTAATAATAATTAGAGTAAGCAAATCAGTTCAACTTAGGCCGTGTATGCAAATGGGAATTACAATAGCTCAGTGCTCTCCATGTGTATAAAACTAAAAAACTTTCCCTAAAGAAGCAGATATTCTTAAAACTGAAACTTTCGGTATTTTTTCTTTACTAGGTGAAGAGAAGTTACTCAAACCTACTCAAAAGTAATCAACTTTTAAGTTGAAAAGCGCACATTATTATTGTTGTTATTATTATTTAGCACCACATCTTACTACTCGTTTGTGTTATAAACATATGTACTAATTACACTAATAGATTAGGAATTAGGTAAGTTGAGTTTAGAGGAAGTGAACCAGCATTTGTGTGCAGGAAGAGTGGAAGATCATTTAGGAAAAGCCACCACCAGTTCACTCGACTGAGATTTAAATCTCAATCTCCCTGTCCTCTGCATTCTAGCTCAACATGAAACTTGCGCATTAGCTAACTACTCCACTGAGGTGGGTCACACCTTATTGATCATTTACAGTCAAAGTACATCAATGGTGTGTTAGTTTCTCAGACTTTATGGTAAAATCAAATGCTACATTAAAAAAGTAACGTGAGGCATTGGGAGTCTGTGTTGTCAAGGGGGGCACATTTTTTGAATTTTGCACTGCTTAAATCGTGTTGATGTCATTGAACTTAAATCACTCCAGAATTTTTTCAGAACATATAGAAAATAACATTTTTAACCATGAATTGCAAACTATGTGATTTTTTTTAAAGCACAGTAAATCCAGTAACTAACCATCTATCTTCCTCACGAGTCTCTTACAGCAGACAAAATTACGATACTACATGAAACATATCAAATAACTTGTGTGATTGATTACGCTTGTGGATGGTGCTCAGACTTGTAATGTGACAGACATTTCACCATGTTTACCTCACACAATGGAAATGTTCTAGTTGAAAAACTGCACAATACCCTTGAAAGTTCAAATATTCAGTTAAAAGAGCAGCTAAATGGGATGGAATTTAATGGGAAATGTTTTGGATTTTAATGTGGATAAAAAACTGGCATATCTCTTTGAAGATTTAAATCGTGACTTTTTACATTATATGTGTGACATAGTTCATAGATTTGAATGTGTGTGAAATTACGTTCACAAAATTAAATTGTTAATGTGGATCTGTAATAAAGTTCAAGTTATATGCAATCTAGTGAAAAATTACAAGTGTGGTATTAGACATAAATAACTGCTTGCATTAGCTGAAGAAACACAAGTGGGCATATTAAATCCAAAATCATTCCAGAACATTTGTTTGGTCCAAAGTGAACTAAAAGCTTACAAAACATTTCAGAGAAATTTAAAAAATCTTATTGATTTAGGAAGGAATCACACTGAGAGTACAATATTCAACAAATCAAGGATACCACTCCTAAAGATTTATCATTGAAACTGAGAAAGTTTTCAAAGCCAAGTTTTATTTTTCAATTGCTATCCATGATTGATATGTTGATCACAAAATTAATTTGGAACTGTCTTGATGTAAATGACTGTGTTTGAATAAGCTTTTCTTCTTATGTGTCTGTTCATAGTACACTTATTTAGATGATGATGAAATTAAAAAGTAGAAAAATTATCATCACTCAAAAATTAATTGGATTCCTTGAAAAACAACATTTATCAGGACTGCTTGTTGATAAATGAAGATGATCAGCGCTCAAGCTATTCCCAGAATCTTCTGAAGATTCGACTAGATGACCAGTCACCTACTGAAGAAGGTGTGACGTTGTTAAGCACAGTAAGTACACCAGATGTATGCATCTTCAAACGTGAAAGGAAAAACTAGTTGAAAACCCCATGTTAATGTTATTGGAGACACTAAAGTATAAGATAACAGAACCTCCATTGATAAAAAAGATGTGCCTATGTTTCAGCATTAAGTATTTAAAGAGCACTTCAGTTTCAGACAAAATTATAGAGCAGTGACTAACAACCTGGGTTAATGAAAATCGTGGATACAGAGCATGTACTGATGTTGTAGATTCTCAATTTAAAACCTTAAAAAAGAATCTTAGAGACAGATTTTTTCAAAGCCTACGGTTTATGGAAGTTAAACCAAAGTTGATAATATGTGTTAATGGTGTAATAAAGAAAGCATTCACAAATTAAATCATGTTTCATCTCATTCCTGACATCCTTTTTGTCCTGGAGAATTGCACGAAAATATGCAGTGAAACAATATACGAATCAGTGATAGGCAACCACTTACACAACCCCGAACATTAAGTATGACACTCTTTTTCGTGAAATTGTCATCTCTTGGAATGGCCCACCTGTCCACAAAACTTCTTGTCTTCTAAAGGAATCCTTGGACAGGCATTTCAATGGAGCAAAATACCACTTTACCAGGTTTCTCTCTCACTTGAAGGTTTATAAGACATCGGAGGTCATTAACATACTTTACAAAAAAAAATGAGAAGGCTGCCATTTCTTGAAGACAATTAAATAAGGTATAAGGTAGATCTATGCAATTAATTGTATGATTAAAATCATGTTTAAATTTGAATTTCCCAAACTTTATAGTAATAATCCTTATTCCCTCCATAAACTGTTCAATGTTTTATTTTGCACGCTATTGTTTTGGGGGAAATCTTGTATGAAAATGTTATGTTCTTGGGAAATATTGAGTTCCTGGACGTATTCTGCACTCCTGATTTGTAAAGATCCAAAGTGGCTCATGTTTATCATGGTGCAGCATTCAAAGATTTTAATACAGTTAGTTGTAGATAATGAACACTGTCAATAAAACACTTGCTAACAATGTAGAGGACCACACTTGTGACACCATTCTTGGAAGCTAGGGATGAATCTTGAACATATCATTGAGTATCTCTCTAGTTTACTATCCTCTCCAAGTGAGTGGTTGTTTCTCTCCTTGTCATTATTTTTTAGATTAACTTATGTCACTATTAGCCAGCACACTTATTTACTTAGTGACTGTAC
>JBCFYV010004164.1:0-24082 GCA_039000515.1 Timema cristinae | reverse complement strand
AAAATTAGAAATGATGACAACGTGGAAGCTCCTAAGCAGAGACGTAGAGAAGATGGCTCATTGAATACAAGAAAAAAATTTATGCGGTCCTTATAATGAAATTATTGACAACATGGTTGAGAAATGGAGCTGAGGTTTCAAGATCTTAATGAGCTGCAATTTATTGAGCTGCTAGATTAAAATAATTCAAAGCTTCAAATCCGATTTCCTGAAAGTTATTTTTGTCACTTAAGTCAAGCTATAGTTGTCTTTTCAATTTTGGCAATTTTCGGAGTGAACTAGTGTCAGTTTACAGACTATCAGACTTTTCAGATAAGACTGTGTTCTGAAATTATGAAGTTCCTGGAAGAAACAGACTTAGCAAAAGAAGCGTTCCAATAAAACTATAAATACTGTTGTTTGATATCAACAATACCAGTAAGAAACATCTATTGTTGAGTGTACCTTCTCTTGTTTGAAACGTATTAAGACGACTGTGCGTAACACCCAGGGGGAGAATAGGCTCTCCACACTTTCTCTGTTGTCAGTCGAAAAAGGTTTGCTAGATGAACTGCAGAGTCAAAAATCATTCTACGACGCTGTTATCGACAAATTCATTCAGAAAGGTGACGGAAGGATTGCACTAATATACCAATACAGGTAAGATTCAACTATTAATTTTAAATTTAATTGTTTAGTTATTTATGTGTTTATTTTTCCATTTTTTGTTTTTATTTATTTATTTATTTGTTTGTTTATTCCATGTAAAAAATATTGTGAATCGGTTGGAACCCTATGAACTGTTTTTGCTAAGTTAACATATTGTACATTATATGGAGAGTATTCCTCTTTAACCCCATAATGAAAGGTGAAAGGTGTCTTCAAACCTAGTCCTCTTTGAGAAAAGTCACCGCACGCCACTGATCATATGTGAAAATATTGATATATTTTTATGTAATCGATATTATTATGCTTATTCAGAGGTGTTTCAGGAAATTGCTAGTAATCATATATAGCCAAACGCTATATTGCCGTAGAGCTGTGAGGTCATGAATCAATTTTTTTTAACGTAGGACCAGAAATAAGCCAATTTTAGTAGACTTTTGTGATTGGGATAGCGGCCCCTAACTGTGGATTCCGAGGCCCCTGATTGTGCATAACTTGAGTTGTGTCAATGCTCTCTAGCTGTGAATAAAACAGGGGGTTGCGATGATTAATTGCAACATCACCGGGAAAAAACACTGAGGGTTTCCAGAGTCAATGACCTAGCTCACAGTTTCAAGGTCACGATCTATTCTTGTCTGGACTTTTCTTGTCAACCCGCCAAACTGGCACCACGTATGAGTCACCGGGAAAAAACCCAAAGGAGTTGCGAAACCGGGTATTGGTTGTGACATCAGTGGAAAAAACCCAGTGGGTGAGGAAAGTGCGCACCTATGATGCACGGTGGTCACTACTAACAGCGAAGTTGCCCCATTCTACCCCAGACATCGGATGCAAATCTACTTAATTATTATTTGTTTAGTTCTAGACAAATTTTAAACTATCTGATAAATACTCTCACGCAAATCAGCACTTATTTAACTCTTGCATAGTACGAATGCCAGCTACAATGCTACTTTTTTTCGGTAACAGGTAGCACAGCAATCTCTAAATCAGCAATTGGCTTCCTTACTCACTGGCTACTCTTGTATCAATGACTTTCTAACGGTTTATTCCCATGGCGTGAGCTGTAACACGACAAGGTTAGTTGGCTTGGGGCGCATTCAGAGGACTTTGAGACCCGTTCGAATCTCGCTTGGGTGATTTTCTACTCTCCCTTTATGTTGGTACACACGGATTTAAGACGCAAATGTGTCGCGGTCGGGGATTGCTAGATACCGTCCAACAATCTTAGTTCAAGGGCTCGAGAATTGAATATCTGTCTGTCTCTCACGAAAACACCTTGTTGGTGGCTAGGTAATAGCTTTGGCTACCACATTTGATGAGCTCAAGATGTCGAGTGCCATATAACGGGACAATGCGGAGTTAACAAGTTTGCAATGGGGTCAATGCTATTAACAACATGGCCTACGGTTAAAACCAGATGTTTAAATTTACTATTTTTGAGTCCGTGAACTTTGTGGTTGGTGGGGGGGGGGGGGGGGAAGAGAAAGGAAAGTAAAAGAGGGTGGCATGACGAGCTGATGGGAAGTGGAAGACTGTCCAGGGAGCAGTTTTCATTCTTCACCCTGCCATCGTCAGAAGAGCTTCGTGCAGCACCCTCATGACGAAAAGTCACGGACCTTATGCTAATAAACAAATAAATAAGCTACAACACCCTTGTCAATGAATAAAAACTCCAACACCTCAATCCTAGAAAATAATTAATTAGCAATAATTAATAATTAATCCTAACTAACCAATATGTCCGGGGTGATAGGCAAATGGTTGTAGGGGAGGAGTTGTAGATGAGGACATTTCGAAATCAGCACTTGGACAAGAGGTCAAGAGTAGGAGGGGAGGAGGTCGAGAGGGGAAGGGTGGAATAACGGTAAATCAAATGGATGTGGAAAGTATGTCAATGAGCATGACAATACACACTCTCGCTCATGGAAAAGAGCCTAGGGGCTGTACCCATTCACCGCCTGCACTACTCATCCTAATTATAAAAACGCATGTTCCTATGTAAAATAAATAAGATTTACAGTATTATAAAATTAAAAGCATAATAATAACTTAGTATATACTGATTATAATTTACATGATTTTTTCAGCACTCTCCCTGCATATTCCTTCATTACTTTTCCAGCTGGCCACATGAATATAACTTCATCATAAACATCTGGTTGTTCATTCTAAACTAGAGATAGGTGATAAATCACTGACAGTGATTTTTTCACTAATACCATTTGATCACCGTTACTTCCAGTGACTCGCTCTCAAAAGTATAGGTTATTGATATATCAGTTATCTGAGAAACCCTAAGCTCGCAGATACTCCATACTCGCATCAGATGGCAACACTTACTCGAGCTACTGAGAGAGTATTGCGTCTTCTAGACACTTGAGTAAATACTTGCTACGCGGTTCTTGTTATTCTTTTATTTTTTATTTTCTACCAGCTAATTGAGAATCGAACTTATTGAATGGCATGTTTTACATAGTTTAAAAAATTTGATCTCGTAGAGCTCATTTTTCAAAAACAGTATCAGATTGCTACATAAAAATGACTTTAATTGTTTAAATGTTTCAATAAAAGGCATTTTAAATACTACATTTTTTTAAAGAAGAAAATTGAAAAGTGAGCTTTCCAAGCGAATCACGTTTTGTATTCCTTTTAAAAGTAATCTGTGAAAAAAAAATTTTTTTGATCTCTTTTTTCGGTAATCCTATCTCCAAAATTGCTAATAATAAATTTAAATATGTAACAAAATAGAAAAAATATTAGTAAACATTAATATTTACTATGCGTTGATGATCCTAATCATCCTATAGTATAATCTAAAATGTGTGTATATAATAATTAAATATATTCTAGCATCTTTTTAACTTAAAGAGAAGTCTCAATGCTGTGGTTATCAGTTTTATTCCTTTATATTTATATTAGTTTATTTTCTTCTAATAGATGTATAGTTCATCCACTATTAGACGTACGGTATTTAAAATAAAATAACACTACAATACTGTAATATATGACCTACATTCCAAACGACATTTTCTAAATCAATCGCCATTAAGTTAAGTTCATTTTTAATGTTATATAAATTTTAATTGTAGTAAAACATATCACAAAATAAATTACACAATTACAAGAGTTTCTCACAGTACGTCAAATAAGTTTTAATATTGGTACTCAAGTTTAACAAGATGTTTGTTGAAACACTAATTTTGCCCAAATTATATAACATATCACTATAAAATATGAAATAAAATGTTTTTCTTTTTTTTCTTTCAATTGTATGAAACATCTTAAAACGCATAATTTTTTATTGATAGTACATTAGTCAGTCAACATGAAACCCAGATTAAACCTGAAGATTAAGTAGCTGTATGTCAATTGTCAATCTCAGTGGCGAAAGGAAGAACTCAAGTTAGGCCTTAAAGTATTGAATTCCATTGCAAGCTGCTAAACACCCGAGTAATTAGTTTTTCTTCCAACCGATTTTCCTGGAAATATTCGAATAAATACCCAGTACCGTACTCAGAAATACACTATACTCGATTGTACTCGCCTACTCGGACGGCAGCTAAATACTATCTTTAGCCGTGGTTGACAAAATATCAGTTCACATTCACGGGTTCTTACTACCTAGCAACAAACTGTAAAAGTGAAAAAATATCGGTCAATCAAGACACTGTGAATGCCAGTAACAGTGAACATTCATTGATATAAATCACTGATATGTTAATATCGCAGTTACTGTAGTCACTGATATCGTAAAATCAATGTTTAGCCCATTTCTACTATCAAATATTAGATCATTCTCTTCGCAAATTGCAACCGAATTCTCTTCTTTACAATAAACTAAAAATAAATTGCGATGCTTTCTTAAATACCCCAAACCATCAATAAAAATTTCTTTTACTACAAACACAGTCAAATAAAATACAAATTGCCAACTTAACCCACCAATTCTTGAATATCCATGTGTGTCTATATAATTTGACAAGCCAATTTACGGCAATAGAAATTACGAGGAAATTAATGAATAGATTTTGAAAAATGACCACCAATTTTAACGGTTAGGAGATCAGGATGTCTAAAAAAAATATGTTTCCTTGAAAACTCAACTTTCACGAAGAATTTTCAGTTTTTCATTATTTCTTTAGTAACCATGGAAACCGTTATTTGCTGCATGGCTGTAAATCTTAGAATAAAATATTTTTCTTTGGCTAAGAAAATAAATATTAGCTCAATCTTTATTTGTTGGTTCGAACACATTACAATTCTCTATTTGGATGAATATTTATTTTTGGATGCTGGTCATAAAACATCTAAATTGAAATTACTAAAATGGGGAAACATTTATTTCTTATTAGAATGTTGTTATCCTTAATTATTTGCATTTAAATCGATAATATTAAGCATAATTCGAAAATTAAGAGATTAAGTTGTTAAGTTCACGAACACGTTGTGTACGTTTTGTTTCGTGGATGATAAAAATTAATGATGTTTAAATATTTTGGTATGTATTGTAAGCTCAGAAAGGATCAAATGATCTTGAATAAAGTTTAAAAAAAAGCAATTATAACTATCTAAGTACGATATGAGTTTTGGTGCTCATATTTTTCCAAATAATTGGTTTTGTTGATTATTTTATTCGAATAATGTGTTTTGATGTTCAGTTTAGCAAATAGTAGAACAATACAAAATATACCTAAGTTAAGCTATATTTTCATTTTACCGCTTAATTTTGAGAAAATGGTAGTGTATAAAAGAAATGTTTTGTGTAACCCATCTATCCTTTCATATTCTTACAAATACAAAAGTTAAGTTATGTTTCAATGTTGATACTTAATTTTGAGGGAATTATGTTTCATTGTACCGTAATGTTTTGAACAGTGGCGGCTCGCAGCTACAATTAATGGAGGTGCTGCTCCAGAAAAATGTTAGCCTTTGTAAAATAATATAATTTCTCCAGGGACTTGATAAACCCTTAACAAAAAAAATAAAAAAATTACTTACTTTAAGTTAAATTGTTACAGTTCAAGCTTGATCTATTCATTTAAAATTAAATCTTATTCTTCTTGTATTAATTTGCGCAAATAGTTCAATAAGTTTCTCCTTGATCTCTGGATGACGATTGAAGACATTTTTCTTCATTGAAAGTATTGCAAGCGCATTTAGTCTTTCTGTTAAATAAAAGAACCGAGAAATTAATAATAAAAAATCTCTCTTTTTACTATTTGTTGACTAATAGTTACAGATTTTGGAACATTTCTTTTGTATTATGTTACTCTTTTTTGGAGTTAAGGCACGCTAGCTAATTCATTTATCAGCTCTCTAAGTAACTCCTTAAATACAGACTCCCTCATTTTAAAAGTTGATCAACATCTTTATTTGATTATGTTTATCATATTTAAGGTTAACAACCAAAGGGCCAGAGTAATGTTGTGTATTGTTGCTTACCATTAATTTAATTAATCCTTCTGACTAGAATTGCGGTAGGTATCTGTTTGTATACTTACGTTTTAGAAAGTGCACATATCCTTCTTTAAGGCTTCACACGATATTTAATCTTCAACCCAAGCACTATAGTTCAGGTTGAGTGTTAAGTTAAGGTTCCTCAAACCAAATACGGCAATTTTCTAACAATGTTTCTGCTATATTGTTTCTCAATCTATTTATTTTGACTAAAATATAATAATTTTTCAAGTAATTTTGGATCGATTCTATGTGTGATAACTAGGGACCGGATTCATAGGCACCAAAAATGTTTAAAATAGGCAGGCAAATAGGCACTAAAAATATAGGATATAGGCACAAAAATAGGCATACAATAATCAATGTAAAATATATTTTACTAAAAGCTATTTACTACATGTAATCTACAAGCAACTCACATTTCTCTGAATCACTATATACTTTTCTAGATTTTCACAAGTGAAATTTGTTCTGTGGTCTGATAGATTATTTTTATATATTGAAAAGCTTTTCTCAACTTCACAAGATGTCAAGGGACATATTTTTATATTTGACAATTCTGAAGAGCTTAAACTTATCTCCTGCAATAGCGTGCTTTGCCCTCCAAAGATGTATGATACTTCTACCATTGTTCTCAACCCTGGATTTCGTTGTAGTACTCGTTCAAGTTTTGTTGCAACTGACGAGGCAACCGGTCCAGTGGTTTGCTTCACGCCTTCTTGTATTGTATGCATTATATTCACTGACTCAATTAAAGGCTGATTCCTGGCTTTCAGCGACACGATGACTCCAGGAAGGTTGCTGAAATAGCTCTTTACATAGGCCAAATCAGACACAAAAGTGCTAGAAGATGTAGCAACCTTTGCCTCTCTTATTGACACAGCATCCTTTTCATCAAATGTTTGAATTACCTGAAATTATTGAGAATCAATTCATTATTTAAATTCTGAACCAAATTAACAAGCTATAATAGATATATATAGGAAAAATTATTTAAGTATCAAGATCTGATTAGATAGAAAAATTGTTTTCTTAAAAATATACACGTACCATTTGAATTTTGTCCATGTGGTCAGCATAGTACACTGCCGCTTGTAACCAGATACCCCAACAACGTGTTAGAACTGGTTGTGGTGGAAGAGGTGTTTTCGGAAATTTTTCCCTAAATGTTGCTATGCGCGAAGGAGCTTTCAGAAATACTTTTTTGACAAATGAAATTACAGAATTTATATTCGAGAACTGTGCACGAATGTGTTCTGCGACTCTGTGAACGGCGTGTGCTAGGCAGATAACGTGAATTAGTTTTGGGTAGAACACCTTCATATTTTCCCCAGCTTTTATCATATATGCTGCGCTACCTGTCAGCAGCACCATAAACTTATCGTCTTGGTTTTCTGATGGCCAAAGCACACCTGTAACAGAACATTAAAATAAATATTTAGTCTCACAGAATTACATAGGATAAAGTTCCGAATGTAAAAACTTATATAAATCCAACTTACGCAAAGAATCGCGAACAACTCTGGCAATTGTCGAGCTGTTAGTAACTTCAAGCACTATTGAGGGATTCAAGTGCGGAGAACTGGGTCCTGTGGAGTCAAGTTTATCAACCACGATATTTGCTATGTACTGTACCTGCCGCAACGGTAAATTGTCTCATCGACATTTGCCCAAAAGTAGGAATCTCCAATATTTTTTTATCTTCTCAATGGTCTGGAAAGGAGTAAAAATTCACTTAATATTCAAAACAAATAATTATGTAAGTAAACGAAAGTGTACAGCTCCAATTAATTTAAAATATCTTTGAAATAAAAATGTAAAATATAAATAAATAGATTAACAAACAAATAACTTACGGATAAGTATTGGATATGTAAGTAATTCTTCCTCTATGTGGATTTATCGGGGAACTGCTTGTTGGTATATTTTGTGAGGAAACCTTTTAAAATAGGATTGTTTAGCTTCTTCCATGGTATATTCACGGCTACCATCACAGCACACTATTCAGAGTAAAATTGTTCACAATTGTCAGGAAATACAACTTGCGAAATTAATATTTGCATGCCAGTTTTGACTTTTAAACTTTTGCAGTGCATCCCTGTTTGTTTGTGTTGGTATAAATGATATTTCTTGTCACATTTTACCTAAAATACGTGAAAAATTTACATAATTTGTAATTTTACCAACCGTAATTTATTACGTCTAAATATTCTAAAATAGCCCTAAAATCGTTAAAATATATATCAGAAATTATAAGTCTTAAATCCATAAAATAGTTTAAAAATAGTTTACTTTGTATTTAAAAAACCTATGGATTGCCAATGCTGTTTATTTTCAAGCAAATAATAAATGGAATGATAGTTATTTTTCAAATATTGCAAACTTATTTTGAATCCTATTATTAAATTTAATGATATGGATTAAACTTACCTCTTTGGTACACGATTGGCAGAAGATGATTTTTCCATCTGTTGTGAAATTAGTCTCACCACCTATCCATTGCTTAAATAAAGAGCTTTTTTTTTTTTTCCATGGGAGTTTCCAATTTAAATTTGTTTGTGGCGTGGAAGTTAGCTCGTGGTCCGCAAATTAATTATAACTTCAAAATTATATCATTTGGTTGCGTCTTTTTTTTTGTCATTGCTTTTATAACTTGGTCAGACATGAATTACTCTGCCGATAATCCCCGCCGCATTTCGTTTAAAAGTACCTTCCTATGAAAATTTGACTATACCGTAACTCTCTTAATATTAGATGAGGTCAAAGTCCTCACAGATCACATGTGGAATTATTTTTTATATTTATCCTTCTATCATGAATGTGCAATGAAAAGGAGGGTTGAGAGTAACCATTAATACAATTGCAATGAATGCTACGAGTCCTTTCAATATTACAATACTTAATAACGGTCCACCCATATGGCAGGCATATAGAGTTTTCCCTCCTTTAAGATCTATTCTCTACCACTTTTACTAAATAAGAATGTTTCTAAACTACTTTAAATGACCAGTCAAATTACCTCAAACAGAGTGACCGTGCTGATGTACTATCACGAATCCCGCATTTGTGGAAGGGCTTGTTAGACTTTCCCTATTTTTATTCCAGCACAAGTGGGCACGCCATCTAAATGTCAGGATCATCTAATTCTGGCTGGGAGACTCGCTAATCCGGAGTATACGCAGCCATTGGCCTGGATTTCCCATTCGCCTCCACCAATCTTGACCTTTAATTATACACAAAACGTTATTATTTGTATTTTTCTTTTGAATCACCAATTGTCTATTACATTATGTTTCTAAGCTATACATCATTTTGGTTGTAATTGTATCATTCAACAATCTTGACCAAAATAAAGATGAATTTTATTATTATTGTCTTTATTAGCATGGGTACAATTAAGGCATAATCCTTTTAGACTGATCCTGGAGTAATCCTCACTAAAAGCATAAATACTAGCACACGGTTATTTGATTCTTAAATATGCAATCCTCTACAATAATAATATAATAATAATATACAAGTGGCAGCAATAAGCCAACTACTGAGTAGAAGGTAGCTGCGTTATTTGATAGATCGTGATCTTAATAAAATAACAAATTTTAAGCCCGATTTTTTCACGATCATGACAGATTATGCCTTAAAATATGAGTGAAGAATTACCTTGGGCACGGAACGATTCCTGGATAGCTCTGTGGTTAGAGCATTGGCGTACTAAGGCAAATGTTCCTGGTTTGATTCCCGTATCTATGTGTCATTTTTCAATTTTAAGAACATTAAAAAGTGCCTGTATTTGAAATTTATTAAAAATTGTTAGTCGATTGCGAGAATATCAATTTTTCTCTTATCACCCTTAAGTAACCTATCCTTTCAGGCTTTATTTAAGGGTTTAATAGATAGTTCCAAAAACTCCTCCTAGAAACCCCTTTTATTAAGATATAGTTTAATTGGTAAAGAGTCTGAGGCTCTAATCCCAGTAAAATACAGACTGAATTGCGAAAATGTATTACATTTTCATGATGACTATAAACAGGGAAATGTTTGGGAATTAAAATACTTGGCTAAATTATAATAATTTAATGCTAAAATAACTTATAAAAATCTTTGTTCATTTGCGTATAAGGTTTTTGATTTGTTATAAACATTAAAAAAAACTTTTATATTAAATAAGGTGATGTTCAAGTATTACATAAGAACTATTAGGGGCTTGCAAAGCTTTGAAACTTTGGCACCAATATCAGCTTCAACCATTATAATTCTTTGCCATTAACGGTCAATGATTGTCATTCTCAGCTGTTATGTACAGTACTAAATAATATTTATATGGAAAAATCTAAATTAATTTAATTATTCAAAAATGAGGTGGCCCAATGGCTAGATAATTTTATAATAAAGGAAATTGATAAGACTAAAGAAATAGGAAAAATAAACTACTAAGAATAAGAATAAATTTGATGAAGAAAGCCCACCTAGGGAAAGAGGAAAGATGTGGGAATAATTCAATGCACAAAGGTGACATCTTCTTCCTTTCTTCTGTCTTCTATAGTAGAAGTAGTCACACACACATTTTAAACACAAATATAATAATATTTCGGCATTGTTGCCTTTATCAAACACAAAGAAGAAGAGAGTACAAATGACACAAACAATGGATTACTCCATCTTGAAATTTTGAATTAAACTGTTAGAAACAAATTGTGCCAACTGTTTTTGGGAGTAGAAATAAATTCCTTGGTTGTGGTTAATATTTATATAAAACTGATGATGATAATAATAATAATAGACAAGAGAAAAAAAGAGAAAATAATAATAATAATAATAATAATGTTAAATTTGGAAAATAATATTATAGAAATAAAAATAAACTATCTTCTGTTGAGGCCTGGTGGTAATCTTGATTTGGTGATCCATTGGTGGGCCAGTTCCCACTGTCTAAGTTGAGAACTGTTGCACTGTTTGGGAAATGCTCTTAATATTTTGGTGGTGTAGCAGGTTTGAAAGTCCTGGTTGTGGGTACTAGCATGGATGGGTACAGGCTTGTCCGGATCTTTGTGGTTTGTGTCAAAGCGATGATTGTTCATTCGCTGTCTGAGAGAACCTGTAGTGAGGCCTATATATTCTGCATCACATGATTTGCACTGTAGTTGATATATCAAGTTATTGGTTTTGCAATTGTAATACCCAGGGATTTTGTATTCCAATTTGGTTACTTTGCTGTTGAAGGATGTAGCTGGTAGGTGTATTCCACATGTGCTGCAACGGGTGCTACCGCAGGGGTGTGAACCTTTGGTAGTAGGTTTTTCTTCTCGGATTCTCTTGGGGTCAGGAAGTTTGGGATGGACTAGAATATTGTGGAGATTGGGTGGCCGTTTGAAAGTAACTCTTGGGGGTGAACTAAGAAGGTTTTGGGTCTGTGTAGAACTGGTTAGGAATTTGTAACCACATTTAAGGATGGTGTTGATACGTTGTAGACCAGGATGGTATTGGGTTGTGAGAGGGATGTCCTCAACTTTTTTTGGAGGGTCGTGGTCATCCCTGGAGAGTGCTCTGGAGATTTGGTTGTCTATTAGAGGCTTGGGGTAACCTCTACTTTGGAAAACTGTGGAGAGTTGTTTGCAATATTCAGTTAAATCGTCGGGTTCTGAACATATCCGTTTGGCTCGTGTGGCAAGGCTGAATGGTAGAGACCTTTTTGTGTATGAAGGATGGCTGCTATGGTAGTGGAGGTATTGTTGGTGATTGGTGGGTTTTATATGTACAGTGGTACGAATTTGGTTATTTTCAAGGAACAGATTTACATCAAGGAAGGTAAGACTATGATGTGATTTATTGTGGGTGAAGTTTAGGGGGCTGCAATTGTTGAGATTATCTAGAAAGACGTCCAAGGATTCTTCGGAGTGAGGCCAGATCATGAAAATGTCGTCGATGAAGCGAAGCCATAGATATGGTTTGATGGGCTGAGAATGTAGAAAGCGTTCTTCTAGTAGTGCCATGTAAAGATTTGCATATGAAGGAGCCATGCGTGTACCCATAGCTGTGCCCTTAATCTGTAGGTAGTGTTTGTCTAGAAAACGGAAGTTGTTAAATTGAAGGATCATCCTAGCCAGCTCCACCAGAAAAGAAGTGGTAGGTTTGGAACCAGGAGGTCTGCGGTCTAAGTAATGCTCCATTGCTGACATTCCATGCACATGAGGGATGTTAGTGTAGAGTGCTGTGACATCAATAGTGACCAGAAAACAGTTCGATGGAAGATTTTTGATTTTGTGAATTTTGTCTAAGAAATATATAAAACCCATAAATCACCAACAATACCTCCACTACCATAGCAGCCATCCTTCATACACAAAAAGGTCTCTACCATTCAGCCTTGCCACACGAGCCAAACGGATATGTTCAGAACCCGACGATTTAACTGAATATTGCAAACAACTCTCCACAGTTTTCCAAAGTAGAGGTTACCCCAAGCCTCTAATAGACAACCAAATCTCCAGAGCACTCTCCAGGGATGACCACGACCCTCCAAAAAAAGTTGAGGACATCCCTCTCACAACCCAATACCATCCTGGTCTACAACGTATCAACACCATCCTTAAATGTGGTTACAAATTCCTAACCAGTTCTACACAGACCCAAAACCTTCTTAGTTCACCCCCAAGAGTTACTTTCAAACGGCCACCCAATCTCCACAATATTCTAGTCCATCCCAAACTTCCTGACCCCAAGAGAATCCGAGAAGAAAAACCTACTACCAAAGGTTCACACCCCTGCGGTAGCACCTGTTGCAGCACATGTGGAATACACCTACCAGCTACATCCTTCAACAGCAAAGTAACCAAATTGGAATACAAAATCCCTGGGTATTACAATTGCAAAACCAATAACTTGATATATCAACTACAGTGCAAATCATGTGATGCAGAATATATAGGCCTCACTATAGGTTCTCTCAGACAGCGAATGAACAATCATCGCTTTGACACAAACCACAAAGATCCGGACAAGCCTGTACCCATCCATGCTAGTACCCACAACCAGGACTTTCAAACCTGCTACACCACCAAAATATTAAGAGCATTTCCCAAACAGAGCAACAGTTCTCAACTTAGACAGTGGGAACTGGCCCACCAATGGATCACCAAATCAAGATTACCACCAGGCCTCAACAGAAGATAGTTTATTTTTATTTCTATAATATTATTTTCCAAATTTAACATTATTATTATTATTATTATTATTATTATTATTATTATTATTATTATTATTATTATTTTCTCTTTTTTTCTCTTGTCTATTATTATTATTATCATCATCAGTTTTATATAAATATTAACCACAACCAAGGAATTTATTTCTACTCCCAAAAACAGTTGGACACAATTTGTTTCTAACAGTTTAATTCAAAATTTCAAGATGGAGTAATCCATTGTTTGTGTCATTTGTACTCTCTTCTTCTTTGTGTTTGATAAAGGCAACAATGCCGAAATATTATTATATTTGTGTTTAAAATGTGTGTGTGACTACTTCTACTATAGAAGACAGAAGAAAGGAAGAAGATGTCACCTTTGTGCATTGAATTATTCCCACATCTTTCCTCTTTCCCTAGGTGGGCTTTCTTCATCAAATTTATTCTTATTCTTAGTAGTTTATTTTTCCTATTTCTTTAGTTTTATCAATTTCCTTTATTATAAAATTATCTAGCCATTGGGCCACCTCATTTTTGAATCATTTTACATTACCTATAGGTTATTCCCACCTTTTATTGTTTCTATTAAACTTCTCTAACCTATTTCTAACCCTTTTTTCACAATGTTCTCTAAATATTAAAAACAGATAAGAAACCTACCCACACAACAACAATATTGGATCAAGCAAATTATTCTACATGCTTCCAAACTAGCATTCCTCAACAGTCATGTAAACTTTCTTCAAGCATGTATTAATTTGAACATAACCCAAAAGGCCTCTGTATAAAATATCCTATGTCTGCAATCCCTCCTGCTATAAGACAACATTTCACTCTCCTTAACACAATACATTCCAGAGAACTCACTATAACCCTATTCAATCAGTATCAGAAACTAGCACTATACCACTCAATACAACTTTCCTCCTTTTCCAAAATAGTTTTTCTATCCTCTTCTCATCTCATGCAACTTGTGAACAGTATTCTACAAACAGCAGTAGAGATTCAAGCTAAAAAAGCCAATGACCATCTCCGAAAACTTTCTAAACTTTGTATCCTTGCACTCAAAACTACGCCACTTCCAGCGCCTGAGATAAGCAGACCCAAATCCAGTAATCCTCCTTTGATTGCTGCCAAGCCCTCACTAGCCACAATATTCAACCTCCCCCCGCCCAACAGGACCACTTACACACTTGCCATTCCCTCAAGAATAATTGAGATGACGCCCTTTATTAAATCCATCAACAATAACAAAACCAACATTATATCCACCATTGGTCCAGACAACAGTTCTATTCTCAACCTATCAGAGCACAATCTCTCAGAGATAATCCCTCTAATAAGCCCGTCAATAATAGCATAACTGACACTACATCCACCAATGGTCCAGTCAGCAGTTCCATATTGAACCTATCAAAATACAATCTCTCAAAACACGAAATGAATGTTCTGTCCAAGGGCCTCTCCTTCTCACCTCACTCCCAATTCGATCACTTCGCCCTAGTTCAGGATGTCCTTTCCTATGCTCGCACTCTAAGATTGAAACATTTCTTCCAGAACAAATCCTACACTACCAGCCCTGACAAAGCCATAGATCGATCCCTCTACAAGTTCAAGCCACCTTCAGACTGGGACCCCCGCCATTACCCTCAGAACACCCTCTGGAACAGTTCATCACTTACCTCCTTTCCAATATTGCCGATCCACTCTTCCCGAAGACTCTACCTTTGAAACGGAACCTCAACACCAACGAACAAAAAGCTATCAAAGCACTAAAAAACAACATTGATATAATAATCCTACCAGCTGACAAGGGCTCCACTACAGTCATCTTGAACCGTATCGACTACATCACAGAGGCACAAAGTCAGCTATCTGACCACTCCATCTACAGACCACTCACAAAAGACCCAACTGAAGATCACAACGCGCAGATTAAAGAGTTCCTACAACGTGAAGGTCCCCGGCAGAATCTCACCACCAACTCAATTCAACTTCTCTCCCCACAAGAACCTCAAACTCCCACACTGTATCTCCTCCCTAAAATCCACAAAGAAATAAGACCTCCGCCTGGCCGTCCGATTGTATCTGGTTGTGGCTCCCCAACTGAGAGAATTTCATCTCTGGTTGATTCACACCTACAACCCTTCGTAAAACAACTCCCCTCATTCATACAGGATACAAACCATTTCTTAGACAAAATTCACAAAATCAAAAATCTTCCATCGAACTGTTTTCTGGTCACTATTGATGTCACAGCACTCTACACTAACATCCCTCATGTGCATGGAATGTCAGCAATGGAGCATTACTTAGACCGCAGACCTCATGGTTCCAAACCTACCACTTCTTTTCTGGTGGAGCTGGCTAGGATGATCCTTCAATTTAACAACTTCCGTTTTCTAGACAAACACTACCTACAGATTAAGGGCACAGCTATGGGTACACGCATGGCTCCTTCATATGCAAATCTTTACATGGCACTACTAGAAGAACGCTTTCTACATTCTCAGCCCATCAAACCATATCTATGGCTTCGATACATCGACGACATTTTCATGATCTGGCCTCACTCCGAAGAATCCTTGGACGTCTTTCTAGATAATCTCAACAATTGCAGCCCCCTAAACTTCACCCACAATAAATCACATCATAGTCTTACCTTCCTTGATGTAAATCTGTTCCTTGAAAATAACCAAATTCGTACCACTGTACATATAAAACCCACCAATCACCAACAATACCTCCACTACCATAGCAGCCATCCTTCATACACAAAAAGGTCTCTACCATTCAGCCTTGCCACACGAGCCAAACGGATATGTTCAGAACCCGACGATTTAACTGAATATTGCAAACAACTCTCCACAGTTTTCCAAAGTAGAGGTTACCCCAAGCCTCTAATAGACAACCAAATCTCCAGAGCACTCTCCAGGGATGACCACGACCCTCCAAAAAAAGTTGAGGACATCCCTCTCACAACCCAATACCATCCTGGTCTACAACGTATCAACACCATCCTTAAATGTGGTTACAAATTCCTAACCAGTTCTACACAGACCCAAAACCTTCTTAGTTCACCCCCAAGAGTTACTTTCAAACGGCCACCCAATCTCCACAATATTCTAGTCCATCCCAAACTTCCTGACCCCAAGAGAATCCGAGAAGAAAAACCTACTACCAAAGGTTCACACCCCTGCGGTAGCACCCGTTGCAGCACATGTGGAATACACCTACCAGCTACATCCTTCAACAGCAAAGTAACCAAATTGGAATACAAAATCCCTGGGTATTACAATTGCAAAACCAATAACTTGATATATCAACTACAGTGCAAATCATGTGATGCAGAATATATAGGCCTCACTACAGGTTCTCTCAGACAGCGAATGAACAATCATCGCTTTGACACAAACCACAAAGATCCGGACAAGCCTGTACCCATCCATGCTAGTACCCACAACCAAGACTTTCAAACCTGCTACACCACCAAAATATTAAGAGCATTTCCCAAACAGTGCAACAGTTCTCAACTTAGACAGTGGGAACTGGCCCACCAATGGATCACCAAATCAAGATTACCACCAGGCCTCAACAGAAGATAGTTTATTTTTATTTCTATAATATTATTTCCAAATTTAACATTATTATTATTATTATTATTATTATTATTATTATTTTCTCTTTTTTTCTCTTGTCTATTATTATTATTATCATCATCAGTTTTATATAAATATTAACCACAACCAAGGAATTTATTTCTACTCCCAAAAACAGTTGGCACAATTTGTTTCTAACAGTTTAATTCAAAATTTCAAGATGGAGTAATCCATTGTTTGTGTCATTTGTACTCTCTTCTTCTTTGTGTTTGATAAAGGCAACAATGCCGAAATATTATTATATTTGTGTTTAAAATGTGTGTGTGACTACTTCTACTATAGAAGACAGAAGAAAGGAAGAAGATGTCACCTTTGTGCATTGAATTATTCCCACATCTTTCCTCTTTCCCTAGGTGGGCTTTCTTCATCAAATTTATTCTTATTCTTAGTAGTTTATTTTTCCTATTTCTTTAGTTTTATCAATTTCCTTTATTATAAAATAAATTAATTTAATTGTAATTTGTGGATGACTTGATTTATTAGAATTAAAATAAATATCACAAACAATTGTGCAGTAAAACATTTTCAATAAATTCAGGTACATAAAGCTATATAATAACAAAAATATTATATTTTTTCAATCATAAAACAACCAACCAAAAAATATATTCTAACCTAGATTTGGTTTTGAGAATGTGTCATACATTCGATTCGAGTTCGCTTTGAATTGAAAAAGTGGACTATGCACACCCATAATAAGCACATATTTGATCTTTGGCCATTTTGGAACCACTAAACTCCTTTTGTAAGCCAAAAAAGAAAAGAACTACCACCCTCTTTCTTATGAAATGTGTATTGGCTTTTTCCTATATAATCTTATCACAGTAATAACCATGGTTTCTTATACTATTCATAAATTGCCAGTAATTATTAATGAAAAGAGGTGTAAATTAATAGTGCAAAATAATTCACAATAAACACTTTTGTACAATAATTTAAATCTATTGTATTATACAAGAAAAGTAAATAAATAAAATCATAAACATTTTAATTTCCACTAGACTGAGACTATATACAAAAAGTAAACTATGCGCCCTCCTCCATTCTTGCCCTGAGTCACCCCTCTCAGCAAAAATAAGCAATCCTCGAACCCCTCTCCCCCTGAAGTGCTTAGATAATACCTGAATTCCCCTGATATCATATCTTTAAATCTTGTTTTATTAATTTTATTAATACTTTACATTTTTTATATTATTAGCACTCGGCTGGCGTTATCGGAGCTAGCAGAGACATTTTGAAAAACATGAGAGGGGGGGGGGGGGTCGCAGTTTTAAAGTAGAGAGCGGGTCCGCTTGAGAGAGTGCTTATTTTTCTTCCAGGGATATTTCTTTTGCTGCATCTCCAATTGCCATTATGCCATTTAAATACGGCATTTGTGTGGGGTCCTACGCAAAGCTCTCCAATCATATTCGGGGCACAAACATCAATGTCTTCAAACACCTTCAAATCCTGCTCACCAGGATGCCTGTTGGGACTAGGAGATAGTGTGCAGTGCGTTAGACCTGATCTAGAAAGAGCAATAGAACCGTGTCAGGTGCTTAAACGAACTTGAGAAAATCAAAATTTATAACGTTATGCTATCGGTAGAGACCAAAAATGAACCGAATGTTATTGAGCTTGAGTTTGTTGGAAGAGTAAGATTGCTTGGTAAAAACTGTGGAGACATTGTCAATATACGTTCTAGCGCCTCTCAGCGTGACCTGAACAATTTTGGAGGTGACTCCTACTTATTTTCTAGTTGGTAGAAGAGGTTATATTCTTTCCTGATGTATTTTATTCGATAAAAGATTGATTAGATATTTGTCTTGCTATCACAATTATATAATTACTTGTATTGGTCAAAGACCTAAATAATATTTCTACTTGTAAAAAAATACACTCTATGTTGTTGTTGCTGTTGTTGTTATGGACACATGTTATGTATATTTTAAATTAATCAATTGCTGATTGTAAATAAAAAAACTGGTAATAAAATATCATTATTTTTAAATCCCTAGAATTAAGTTGGTTGGAAAATCAAAGACCGGAAGGAGTTGGCAACATTGTTATATTCATTTATAAATTGTTGTGACTTTAGATTGCTACCCAAAGAGAAAATAAAATGGTTTAATTGTTTTATTCTGAACGTTTAAATGTATCCATAATGTTTGAGACTGAGCTTCTAAGTCAAATAAACTTGAATTTATAGGATAAGAGAGGCTGGTATTGTAATAAAAATCCTCACTGAATACAATTAAGCCCAGGGTTGAGACTAATAATAAGAAAAGAAAAGAATTTGAAAAAAAAAAAAAAAAAAAAATCTTCGGGGTGTCCTCTGGGGGGATTGATACTGGGCAAGGAACTCCTTTCATGAGACTGTACTTTGAAAGTTCCCTTCCCCTACTGCACTCACCGACCAGATGCTGAGGATCTCCACGGCTCGTCCAGGTTGGTCTCGTGAGGTGAAACACAGAAATCTTTGGGTTACCTTTTGGTAGGTTGAAACCAAAAAACTTTTAATATAAAAAAAAGAACCTTACACCCTACCTACCAGACGTCATGGTTCGTTATAATTCTAATTAACCTAAGGAATATTATACATAAAAAAAAAAGAAACCTAAAAGATAGTATTCTGGGCTTTGGTAAAAAAAAATAATAGTAAAACACTCATAATCAGAAAAAAATAAGAAAATTGGATAAAAGGAGAAAAAAACAACAACTGGGACCCTGCACAGTCCGGAGCACGCGACCACTGTAATAAATCCAAAGATAGTTATTCCCTCGGATGGGGTAGCGCAGAATCTCGGGGTACTCGGACAGTCCTGGTTTTTTCACAAACTCTGTAACCCGTTGTGGCTGTCCCGGAAGGCCGCGAACACTTCTTCTCAAAGACCGCCTTCCTTCTTCTCTTATGCCGCGGTTTATCGTGTGTCCAGCGTAATTCACCACTTGAAATCCATTTTTTTTCTCAGCCGCACAATCCAAAAACCACCATCTTTCCTCCCAGAATTTTTGCCTCTCTCCCTACTTCTCGCGCCTTTTCCCTTTCTTCTCCCATTTTAGCGGGCTTTGATGAGGCCCCTCCAGTAGCATAAGATAATATTTAAAACAAATAGGTGAGTGGTATGAGGAAAACTTGTAAGAAAGATCAATCCGGAACAGGAAAAATGTCAGAAATAAAACAGGTTTACGGTATTAGAGAATGTAGAAAAGTCAAAATGTGAAAAGGTGAGAACTGGTCCAAAACATCCAATTTCCCGGTTGGGCGGGATTCCATCAACCCAAACTATGCAGCCATAATGCTCACTCCTCCCCGTACGAAAGGAAATGTCGCAAGAGGAGGGTGAGAGGCTTTCGGGGTGGGGTAGTCAGTCATGCCACACAGGTTTGGAGTGTCGTGCATCTTCGCTGCTTCTCGGTCCGCGCAAGCGCAGTGATGACCGACCCGAGTATTTGATCTTGTCGTCTGCCGCATGGCTTCCTCTTATACCACGTGACAATATTAAACGTTAATTAAACCTCCAGGTAAGTATGCGTTGTTATATTTATAATATGGTTAAATAAATGTTAGAAATAGCGTTATGGACCATGCAGAGCTTACAAATAGATTTTAAAAGAGAATATTTGATTTTAATAAAGGGTAAAAAAAAACAAACTAGTACTTAACTGTCCGCTAGGAGCGGTAAATGCCCCCATCTCAAAAAATAACTCAGGCCTACCTACGAAATTAATTATACTAATATAAAAAAAAATATTATACAAAGGTGAAATGAACTTTGTTACAGTATTTGGGTGTAGACGTTAAAAACAAACATAGCTGTTTTATAATATTTATTCACACAACACTTGGAATATTAATTTATTTACAAAAATCAATTTTTACAAAGATATCTCACACCATAAAAAGTATACTTGGAATATTTATTTATTTATTTATTTACACGAATAAAAGTTTTTAAAAATGTAGCTCAAACCATGAAAAGTATACTTGGAAGAGAAAATGATACTAATAAAGCTATGTAAACATTGTTTTAAATATTATTGGAGTAATTATTTCTAATATATTTTCATTTATAGTGTAGTGATTGAGGAGCTTTGGTTAAATAACAATAAAAACCTAATTTATAAGTCTAATTGTAGTATTTTTAATGAACAAACAGATTATTTGTAACAAGTAAAAAAAAATGAATGTTATTTTACAGAGACAAAGTAATGTTAGGGTTCTAGTAAATTTAAATAAAATATAATGAAAAATATGCCCAAAAGATGAAAAAATCTATTATTATTCTATAATAGTATTTTTGTTTGAAACATGTCACCAATTAATAAGTACTAGGTTTACTTCATATAAACAAATTCATAATTTTGTTTATCACAATAATCACTGTGTAAATATAAACTTTAAACCAAATTGTTATAATATATTAAACAAAATTTAACTTTTCAAAATAAATTAGGTGTAAGTTACTGAAATTATTTGGTATTTGTAAAAAAAAAAAAATCTTATTTATCATGATAATAAACTTCCCCTAGACTTTCATTTTGAATTTACTTTTCCCGGTTTATTTAAAAAAAATCAAACTTTCTATACATTGTCGTAAGTAAACTATGCTTAAATTAATTTATTTAGATAAAGAAACTGTATTATTGATAATGTAAAACAGTTCTACCGATACCAAGGAAGTCATTTGGGACCAAATAGTTAGGACCATTTTTGTAAAATATCGAGTGGTTTTCCCCAAGAACCAATATAGTATTAATTGTCAAATCAAACAGTTCCAAGATACCCATTTACATCAAAATCATTAGCGCTATTGGCAAAATATCACGTTTTTTAAAAATTTGTCATAAGTAAACTATCCATAAATGATGTTTTACCCCAAACAATTAATACCGTGTTATTTTGTCATACCACACAATTTCTAGATATACATTTTGAGCTAAATCTTCTGAAAATTTAGCGATAAGTAGATTAAACTGCCTTGTTTCACTTTATATTTATATATTATTGTTATCATAGAGTGATAAATTACGTTCCCATATATACACACATATATACACACATATATATATATATATATACATATATATATATATATATACACTCACATATATATATATTATATATATATATATTATATATATATATATATATATATATAATAAAGAATTTCGGCACCAACTTAAATTGGTTTCGTCGTACAACTAAGATATATTTAAAATTAATACATGTCTAATAAATAGAAAAGGGAGGATTAAAATAATTTCATAGTGCACTCATTACCAATTATATATCAATGGTCGAATAACGGGGCATCAGCTTTCTCATCACAGCGTCTATATCGATATCCGGAACACTATCTTCAGTGAGAGTTTGTAGTTAATATTGGCGAAGGGGTTGCTAGGTTTATTGTAGGAATACTATTGTTGTTTGTTGAGGATCTTGAAATCGTGGTTCGTATAGGTCTTATTGCGCGACTCCGGTCAATGCGAATTATTCGAACACCCGAAGGTTGAGCGTATAAAATAGTTTTCAGTGACCCTGAGGTACTTGGAGATCGTAGGTCCTTAAACACTGGAGGCATTCTGGAGATTCTCTAAAGTCCTGCATGCCTCTCAGGGAGCCGTCTGGAGACATCAGGTCCTGAAATTTCAGCGCGTTCTGAGGTGTACTGTAGTTTTGCAGGTCCCGGAGGGAATCAATGACTTGGTTTTTTTGAGGCTGTATGTCTCCAATGGAGAGCCATACGCCAGGGGCCATGGTGGTTGGTGGCAGCAGCTCGTTTGAAGGACTTAGCCGTATTACGTCATTAAGATAGGCGACCATCGACTCTATGAGGTTGTCAGCCAATCTCATACTTTCTTTGGTATAGGACATTTCTGCTGCTTCTGATCAGTTGTGAGACCATCGGTGCTCCACCAAGTCTCAACTAAGCAATTAGGCTAAGTTTTAATAAAGTGTTTACCTATGTTAAAGCGTTATTAAAGTGTGCAAGGTGCTCTAAATGTGCATTAACACACAGCGCACCATGCTAAGTGTAAAAAAAAAACTAGATTCCCTCCCAAAGGTTCTTCGTGTCAATTAAAAGCAGGCAGCTATTATAAATACAATCACTAAAAAGTTCGTATTTTAAGCACACATATAATTATTGTTTTTTTTCTTTCTTTTTTGCGTCAAACTCGAGACTCTTACTAGAGAAAAAATAAGTATCGTTTATGAATATACATTTAAAGTGTAAGCAAGAAATTAAACAATGTTTTTAAAACAAGAAATTCGGACTTTTGGCACACATAGCAGTAAATGTTTTCTTGCTTCGAACCCGATACCCTTGACCAGGCAAAATAAAATAATATTCCACTATGAAATATATATATATATATATATATATATATATATTATTTATTTATATTTGAATTGTAGTTAAGAAATTAGCCAATATATTAAAGAATATTTGTCAGATAGTGAATAAATCCTGGACTCCCTCCCAACCGGTAGATCGTTATATTAGGAGTAAAACCCTTAAACCCCCTAAACATCAGCACCGGTTTTCCGCTCTGATAGTTTTGCTTCAAAAAAAACTTGTCTTAGGGAGAAAGTTCATTTGTTAATCGATTATTAAGACACCGAGCTATAAGCAGTGTAGCCAGTGGGGGCAGCTCGTATTTGTGAATATTTACTCTGAATTCTACCTTCATTAGGCTTGTAAATCAATCATTCAAATAGTAAAATGTATTACCGGAGACTTTTTAATTAGATGCTTTGGACTAGATTTAATTTAGAGACTACTTCAAATGTTTCGCTAGATTCCTTATATATATAATAAACAAATAAGAGATAGATTAAATAAGACTAATAGTCACATGTAAATAACGACGATGCTTTACAAACTCGCTAACCTAAGACTTTAAACATATAGCTACACTCGATTCCATTGATATAGATTAAAGAGATACTATCGAATACACATAAATACACAAATTAAAATTAAATCAAGCTCTTCTAATCTAAGTACCAGAACACATCACATAGCAATAGAATCAGACAGATAATGTCTGATAATCACTTAGCTCAACATGTTTTTCAATCAAACATGGTTTAGTATTAGATTAAGCAAATGTTATTCAATTCACAGAGATTTATAGACGGAATTTTAAAAAA
>JBCFYV010004163.1:0-22788 GCA_039000515.1 Timema cristinae | reverse complement strand
ATTTACTGGCAAATTTTTAAATTTAATGCGTCACTTTTATATATAATAATTATTAATACAATAGAAAAAAAAAAATAGGGTTCATAATAAAATCTCACTAACTCTAAACAAAAAATGGGGCGTCATTTTTCAAAAAATTTAAAAAGTGGGTGGGTTCAATTTTGGGTTTCCCTTTTTCCCATTTTCCCTTTTGGGAAAAGTTGTCAAAAGCCCCAAAATTTTGGGAAATGTACCAAAAATTTTTCCCGTGCGTAAGCGGTGTTGAGAAGGGGGTTTTCTTATTGTTTTTTTTTAAATTTTATGACCGTGAGATATTTTAACAAATTAATAAAATCGAAAATCTATATTTTAAAAAAGGTGATATATGTTTTGTGAACTACTGATCTATTGTATGTGGGTTATTGTCAATTTTTTTAAAATATTGTAACCCCTTTGCATCAGTTGTGCTATCTATATTCGGGATGAAACAACAAACAGTACCTTTTACTTCCCGAAGCTAACCGAAGGTTGTAATTTACATTTTAGGCCAAATGACTTTAGGCCAAACTGCCTTTAGGCCAAATCCCCTTTTGGGCCCAAAATTGCCTTTAGGCTAAATGCCTTTAGGCCAAATGACTTTTAGGCTAAACCCCTTTAAACCCCCAAAAAACGCCTTTTAGGCCAAATAAACTTTAGGCCAAATGATTTTTTGGTTTTTCATTTTTAGGCCAAATCCCTTTTACCAAAATGCCTTTTTTTCCCAAATGTTTTTAGGCCAACTCCCGCGCCCCCCTTTGGCCGTCAGTCAACCGTCTACAACGGGAGAGAAAGGCTCGCAAAAAAAGCACAGGGGAGCCAGGGATGCCCACATCCTCAAACAAAAAAAACACAAACGCTCTAACAATGAATAAAAACTCCAACCCCTCAATCCAAACCCCAAAAAACCCAAATTAACAAAAATTTAAATTAGCAAAAATTAAATTTAAACAATCATTAATAATTAATCATCAAAACCCAAACATGCCCGGGGTTTGTAGGTGGGGGGGTTTTTTAGGGGGGGAAAGTGAAATGGGAGGGAAGCTGTAGGGGAAAGGACCGGGAAATGAGGCAGGGGGAGGGGGGAAAAAACGTTATATAAAGGGAAAATCACAATACAAATTCCCGTGGTGTGACATAGTGTACGGGGTCCCACCCCATCTACTAGTGTCCACTCATTGCGAAAATTCTCAGGGGTTAACCCAAAATAATGAAATAAAAGGAGCGTTAGCTCAACTTTAGAAAAGGCCAAGGGGGAAAACCCAGAGAACAAGCATAACTGTCCGAGCAAAGCACAAAAATACCAATAGTTGACAAATACAGAACTCTAGTATGATACAAACAAATAAATTAACTTCGGGATGATTACCAACAATTTAAAGGTAACTCCAAGCTGGGAAAAACTAAACAAAATTCCTACTTATAATTTTATGGCCAAAATACAAGTGACTAGACAACTTTCTAAAGTTTTTTTAAAAATTGAAATTTGGTACGCATGGGAAATAAAAACCATATATTATAATAAAATTAATCTTAAAATTTTAAAAAAGGGAATGTTGGGGAAAGTAAAAGAGGTAAATTAAGAGGGCTAAAAACTTTAAATCTTTCAAAAATTATTTTAAAAAAACTTTTTTTTGGCATGAAAAAGGGGAAATTAAAAAAATTTTCCGAGTTTTGTAAAAGGACCCCCCCCCCCCCCAAAACAATAGCCCTAACGCTGGAAAGTTTTTTAATTTTTAAAAATTTAAAAATGGGAAATGGCCAATAGAAAAAAATAACTCTCGATAAAGGAAATAAATTTGAATTTTTTAAAGGGAAAGGAAAAAATCTAAAAACAAAAGAGTAAAAAAACTAGATATAACTTAAAGGGGATTCCCCTAGCATTGCGATAACAAAACTAAATGTTGAAGGATAATTAGCACAAATTACGGCGATATAACATTAAAATTAACAAATTCCCAGAGACATTGCTCAAGGGGGAACCCTTTATGTTCTTTAAAAAACCCCGATGCCTATTAATCTTTTTGTTTCCCGTAACAGAGTTTTACTATTTATATATGCTCCTTGGGGAATAGTGATGGGTTTTTTTTCCAAAAATTTCTTTTTAAAAATGTAAAAAATATATTAGTTCGTTTATCTTTTTGATTTTTATTGCTTAAGTAAATACACACAGATATAAATTCCCTCTTTTTGTGCCTCAACCAGGTAATATTTAGTTTCATACATATATTTTATTTTATTTTTTAATTTTCCCATGGTTGTTTTGATTGCCTAGCTATCTCAGGATTTTTACAAGGGGGAAACTATAAAAAGTGGTACCACATGTTTAACTTTATAATATGAAATATTTTGGTGCTGTGCGACTTTTCAAAGAGGGGGGTTAACTGCTAGTTTATAATATGAAAAGTTTGGTGCTGTGCAAATGGGGGTTAACTGCTGTTTATAATATAAATATTTTGGTGCTGTGAAAAGAGTGGGTTAAGCGTTTATAATTGAAATGTTTGGTGCTGTGCGACTGTGCAAAGGGCGGTTAACGTAGTTTATAATATGAAATATTTTGGGTGCTGTGAAAATAGGGGGTTAACTGCTATTTTTATAATATGAAATATTTTGGGTGTGTGCACGTAAAAGACGGTTAACTGCTTTTTATAATATGAAAAATTTTGGTGCTGTGCAAAGACGGGTTAAGCTAGTTTTAATAATTAATTTTTTTAAACCCGGGCGTTAAAGTTATATCTAAATGAAATTTAGCACAAATGGTAAGTGTTTTGGGGGTGTTGAGCATCAAATAAACAAACAAAATCACTTAATTTTTATATATTTTTTAGATACAACCGATGTATTTATCTTTGGTTTCCCTAATATTTAACAAAATTTAAAGAGTTTCTTCCCCTTTCGTTTGGTATCCTTCCACCAGCAATCACCCCGTTTAAAGTTTAGGCTACAAATTGTATTCAAACCAAGTTTCTGCTTTCTATGTTTCTTGGTTCTGTGCTCCCTGAATAGTATAAATTTGTCTAATGTGCAGACTCACAATGTATGGAACACCCTAAAGTTTTCGTTAGTACAAAATTTAAACGTTTAAAATTTTTTGATAGGTAACACCGGTCTAGACGAAGATTTACTTTTCCCTCCCGGGTTTGAGTTATCTTTTTGGGACAGTTCATTTGAAAGCTTACAAATAAAATTTTCACGCATCTTTTCAAACCCAAAATGGCACGGTCCCCCCTGTCTGTTCTTAGTAGTTCAGCGAGCTAATATCTGTGAGGAGTGTAAGTATAGTGAAAGTTTGAGCCGCATGGTGTATTTTTTGTTTTTTTAAAATTAGAACTGGGTTGACTCAAGCTGCAGAAAGTTTGATAGATAGGCTCAGCACTATTTCTTAAAAAGTACCGATGTGATGTGCTGATTTTACGTACAGAGTAGAGTAAGACAATAAGACCGGTTTTCTTAAAGTTTTCACAGCGTTGAAACTATCGCTGGGCAAGGTGATATAAAACTGACCCTTTCGGGGGCGGGTCACTGATGGACTGGCGGGAACCCAAAAATTTAAAGTATGGTGGGGTAACATTTACACGCATTTACACTTTTTTCTGGTCCCTTTAATTTTTAACGCATAGAGTTTTATAAATTTTAAGGATCGATACTGTTGCAACTTTTTTTCGAAAAACACCCCCCCCCCTCATGTGGCAAGTGTCTAATCTTACACGACGGGTTGACGCAACAGCGCTTGCGATTCAAAAATATCTTCACCCCAATTTCTCTACATCACTTTTTTCCCAAAACATTTTGGCTTGCTGATACCACCCTGTCAGCGACTTTTAGTTTAGGTTTTTTGTATTGTTTTGTAAGGGGCCCATTATTTGCTCTGACTCAGAAACGTTGGTCTAAAACGTAAAGGGTGCAATTTGATACTAGATTTTTTTTTTTTCCGTTGCAAGCGTCGATGATTTTCCTGGAACCAATACACGTTTTTTTTGTTAAATTAAAGCCCCATGCACCCCTTTTTAAGTTATATTGAATCTTTACTGTTGTTTACATCGGCTTAGGGTGGTGAGTAATACACCTTCTTTTTGAAAATTTCCAGTTGGTGTTACGGAGCCAGCCCCTTGCCATCTAAAATTAGAGGTTACGTCCATTTTTTTTGTAAATGTGTGAAACTCATTCCGACACTCCACCTCCTCTAGGGGGAAGGTCCAACCCGGCCGTCTTGAAAAACTCACGTGTATTTTTTTGGGTTTGAAATGTTAGATAACTTAGTATCTCAATGTATTGTTGCGTGAATATTTTCTAGCCGGGGTTTGGGAAAATAAAGCGCCCCGCACAAGGATTATCGTACATTGGTAATTTTCGGGACGGTTTGTAGCCCCCACCACTCCTGAAAACCCCCCGGGGTTTTAAAGGGTCGAGTACTCGTAGATTCAGTGGGGGCCAAAATGCGAAAAAGGAAAACCCCCTGTTTTGCCCCCACTTTTCAACTCTTAATTTTTCGGGCCCTTTATTTTATGAGTTCCAAAAAGGGAAAATTCCCCATCCCTGGACTGCCCCCCTTTCCTGACCAATTTGGGCTAAAAAACAATATTTTATCCACGAAAGGCTGTCTTGAAACTAACCCCCCCTTTGGCCCAAGAGAAAAACCCCTCGGAATTGATGTTTCAGGTAAAAAAGTTCTGGACGGGTCAGTTTGGGCGCAGGGTGGGGGAGTAAGACACTTCAGGGGCGTTGTGGGGTATTTTCTTGGCGGAGGGGTTTTTAAAAAATTTTTTTGTTTGTTGATAAAATCCATTTCCTGTAAAACCTTTAAAAGGGGCTTTTTTTTTTTTTTTTTAAATTTTTGTCCCGCTCAGAGAGCATGTTTTTTGGGCCAATGCCCCTTTTTGGTTTCCTCGAATGGTGTGTGTTTCATGAGTCAATATTCCTTTAAATGTGTTCCCCTCCTATTTTGAAAAAAAACCGGGCACCTTGATTAATGGGGCTGAAAGAAGGGGAAAAAAAAAACTTTTTCTAAAAGGTAGTCGCCTCTTTTTTTTTACAACCCTCCTTTTTTTGGAAGTGCGAACCCGTTTTAGAAACGCTTTGTTTTGGATTTTTCAAGACACTTCCCTTTTAAAGTTTTTTGAACATCCTTTTTTTCTTGTTTTCCCGTTTCGAAATTTGATTGGGTTCTTCGATGCACCGCAAGAACCGTTTGCTTTACCCCCTTTGGAAAAGGGGGTTTTTATGAAAAATCCGTAAGGGGGACGGTTGGTTGTTTATGCCTTTTTCCATAGTAGGTAAAAGAGTAAGGGAGATTGCGGTATTCTGTACTTTTGCAAATTTTGGAGGGGGGGAGGGGAGGGGGAGGAGATGCAAGGGTTGGAGATCTTTGGTGGCCCCGGAATGTGAGGTGAGGGGGAGGGGGGGGAGCGCTTTGTTTTTTTTTGGTGCGTCGAGGCACTTTAGGGTGCGGTGAGGTGGGGGGGGCTGAAAGGGGGTTGGGTGTGGGGGGGATGGAGGGGGGGACTTATAGGGGGGCGGGAGAAAGGGGTTTTCTCTGCACGGTTGGCTTTTTTTTTCCCTTCTTTTTCTATCGTGACGTAGCGCATAACCCATATTGGGGGTGAAGGGGGCTCACACGGTAAATGTGTCAGGGGGTGAGGAGGGAGGGTTGATGTTCTCTCTCCCGACGAGCCAGCGATTTTTTTTTTCCCTCTTTGCATCGGGGTGATTGGTGGGTTTTGGGGGGGTTTTGGGACCTCAAAAACCCCGGGATATGTTTAAATTTAAAACCCTCCTAAAAAAATAGTACAGGTATATTCTTCTAAACCCTGGGGGAAACCCCGAAAAAATTTTGGGAAAGTTAAAAATTTAATTCCTTTAAAAAAGGGCCCCCCCCTGCGGGGGGGGTTTAGAATGGGGCCCCCAAAGAAAACCCCCCTTGCGAAGAAGGAAAAAAGGGGAGGCTTGTGGGATCCTGGGGGGAAAACCCCATCCTATATCTTTTCCTTTCACTCTTTTTTTTCCCTTTCCCTTTTCCCCTTTTTTTCACCTTCCCCCCTTGCTTTATTACCCCCTTTCCTTTTTTTTTCCTTTCCCCAAAACCCTTTCCTGCACAGAGGCCTTTGGCCTTTCCTGACGACCTTGGCAAAAAACCCGGCTCTTTCTCTTTTAATTATTTGGGTCCACGCCTTTAGCTCCCAATGAAATGCCCGGTTGTAATATTTTTGGTAAAAAGGGCCTGGGATGCAACGGGTCCCCCTTGAAAAAGACCGTTGGTTCATGGGTCCCGGGCTAAATTTAGCCTTTTTTTTGCATACATTGCGCGGGGACCTCTTTTTGGCGATGCTCCATTTTTAAGGTTGCTTTTTAGGTTATGGACCCTCCGTCGGAAGGTTAACGGGGGCCCATGTGGGAAAACCAACTGGGAAACCTGGTCTAGACCGAGTACTTTTGCGGTTGTCCTCCCCCTCATGATTGGGCTCTTGCCAGCTGCACCTTTTGCCCCCGCACCCAGCCAATTCCGTGGGATCTCACCCCGGGGCCCCCCAAGGGGGCCCTATTAATGTAAAGGGGGGGGAAAGGGTAAGGCCCCCCCCGTTTTGATAAAAAACCAGGGAAAGGGGGGAGGCCCCCCCCCCCTTCCGGGGGATGTCTCGGTTGAAGAAAATCTAGATTAAACGGGTCACCCATTTACCTGAAAAAGTGAAAAGGGGGCCAAAAAATTTACGTTTTTAAAAAGGAAAAAGCGTGATGGCCCATTATGTTCGACTATGACCGACAAAAATCCTAAAATATTATGGGGATCTCTGAAATACCGTTAGTAATAGGCAAAATACAGGTGAAGGGGGACCCCAAAAAGGTTCCTCAATTTTTGCAAAGGGGTGGTCACTTTTATGACCTTTTGACGGAAAACTTTGAGGGGATCTGTGAGGGCTTTCCCCCCCCATGTACCCAGGCTCCATCTTAACAAAAAAAACGGCAAGAAAAAAGCGGGGTACAAAAATTTTTCCCCACCTTTGGACTCCCATCCCCAAAGGGGGTTCGGCGGTTCCAGGTCGGGCCCCGGCCGTATTCCCTCCCCCCGGCGTGTTTTCGTCCCCGTAATTTTGGGCATAGAAGCTGAGATGCCGTGGAAGGCCAACCTGTGGGTTGCGGCGGAGGCTACAACCCCTGTGGTCCCAAAAGGCTGCTCAACTGCAAGGGCCGCATTTGCTTGGTCTGGACCGCCAAAGGGAAGGGGGGAAAAAAAGTCCTGGAATCCAATGTAAAAGAAAAACCCTTTTCCCCGGGGCCCAAAAGGAAAATTGTACCAGTAAGCCCGGTATTTCGAATCTTATGTAAAATTGAAACCAAACAAAATTCCCCCCAACTTCTTCGCAGTTAAATGCCAAAACCCCTAAAACCCCGGGGCCCCAATCGTCTCTTTTTCGAGACAAAAAAAAGAACCAGCCCCAATTGGCCCCAAAATTACTACGGGGGGCACACCCCCCCAAGTCGCCTCCACCCCCTTCCCCCCCAGGGGCCCCCCAGGGAAACCCCCCCCCCCTCCTCGTCCCCCCCCTCCAAGCCCTCCTCGGGGAACCCCCGAGCCCCACCGGGGAAAACCCCCCCCGAGCCTCCTGGGGGCCTTTTAACCTTTTGCGACCTTTTGTACCCGCTCAACCCCCCCCAAACCCCGGAGGTCGGGTTTAGGGGTGGACGGGCGGGTCGAAAGGCAGCCCAGGGCCCTTGGGGAAGGCCAGAAGGGGACCGCCGAAAAAAAAATTTAAAAAAAAAGCGTCAAGGTTTAAACAAAGCCTTCGCGAAAGGCCCCCCGCCCCTTTCTCTACAGGCAAACCAAGCCTCTCCTAACGGGGGCCAAGAGAGTTGGGAAAGAAGAGGACCAAAAAAAGCCTAAAAAAATTTTTTTTTTTAAAGGATTTTTTTTGGATTTGGGGATTTTAAATTTTTAAATTTTACATATTAAAAATAATTCGCATACAATGGAATTGGGGGGGTTTTTTAGCTCGTCAGGGGAAATTAAAACAATTTTTTCCCCCTGCACCTCCCATTTTGTTTGCGGAAACCCCTCCCCCCAACTGAAACCCAAAGGGGGGGGGGGTACGATGTGTACTTCCGCCCAACCCCTTTATCGGGTTTAGCGGGGTGTAGCTAATTTGACGTAGCCCAAAAATTTTAAAGTTTATAAAAAATTTCTTGATCTAAAATGATTCTGCGGGAGCCTCCCTTCCAAATGGAAAAAAAGGGATGTTTTGATTTACCTCCCCCAGGTAAAAGTTTTTTCCAAAGGGGGGGCTCTAGGGGCCCCCTTTTAAAACTTCCCGCCCCCTTTTTTGGGGGATTTTAATCCCAAAAACTGGTGGGGGGTTAATTTTACGGGAAACCCCGGGGGGGATGGAGGGAAAATTTTCTTGCCGGGAAACCCGGGGGTTTTAATGAAACCGGGGGGGACCCAGCCCTTTTCCCCCCCCTTTAATTTTTGATCCTTGCCACGAACCTAGCTTTTTGTAGCCCCGGGATTGTGCTATTCTTTGGGAGGCCCCGGACCTATGTGGGCAGGATTTTTTTCCCATTCTGTTTTCCAAATTTTTTTAAAATTTTTTCCCCCCTAACAAGGTTCCCCAAGGGTTTCAAAGTGAACTGGGTTTTAAAATTCCCGAGCTCGCCTATTCGACGAACCCCTCCCCCTACGTCAGTTTAAAGGGTGTAAAAATTTCTTCGACGGTCTGGGGCGGCGAGGGAAACCATCCCTAAAACCCGCCAAAAACCCCCCCCCCTCCTGTTCCCGGTGGAACGAGGAAGCCCGGGTGGCTATTTCTAACCCTCAAGGGGCCCATCTCTTTCATCGACCCTCCCCCCTTGGGGGAAAACTGGAGTTTTTTGGGTTCTAAGTGCAAAATCGCCGTACTTTGAAAAGCAAAAGAGTCTTGGGAAGTTTATTTCTACCCTTAATTTTTTCCATCCCAAACCAAGGTTTGGGTCACATTCGAAAGTACTTTACAAAAATAACATTTATAAATCCCGCACTTATGTAAACGGTTCATTGTCTCCCCCCTTGGAGGTCGCCAAGATTGGGGGCGGTTCCCCAATTTTCTGCATGCGAGTACTCAAAAGGGTTCGCGGTGAAACCAGACGAGGCCTTCTATTGATTTTGGCCAAATCGGGGGAGATAAAAATCCCCCTTTACTAAAGGGAATTCTTATCCCTGCCCGGCGGGGAATTTCAATTTTGGGCCCCGGTGTTCCCTATGAAAGTTTCGCCAAGCCCCGCTGGACGGGCGTTCCTTTTTTAAAACCCCTCAATTTGTTTGGGAACTCGTCAATTCCCCAAAAAATGGGAGGGAAGAAAACCTTTTTAAACCCAAAATTAAGAGTGGAAAAGGTAAATTAGAGCCCCAATAGTTTAGACCGATTTTCCTTAATAGCTTGTATGCAAAAATATTGAAAAAAGAAAATAAAAGACTTAATGGGGTTTTTAATCCCCCAATTTCACCAAATTCAATTGGTTTTGCCGTAACCCATCCACGGGATCATCTCGCCGTTTGGCGGTTTGTGATGCCCTTTTTCCCTAAAAAATCTTTTGGCTGTTTTTTTTGATTTGGGAAGGGGTACGAACTCTGGGTTACGGATCTTAAAAAACCTTTTTAAATGGGGTTGGGGGGGCCCCCCCTTTTTTTTAGCTAATTTTTTGTCGATAACACTTCCCGGGGGTAAGGTTAAAAAAATCCGAGTTTTATTCAAAAAAAATGGGGTCCCCCCAAGGAATCCTTTAGCGCCTTTTTCGCTTTTTCGAAAATAGCTTTAGACAAGGCGCTTACCTGTTCGTTCATGCCTTTTTTGGTGACTAGAAATTTTTTTGCATTCTAAATTCCCCAAAGGGGGTAAAAGACAGATAAAATCGTGTAAAAATCTTGGTTTGGGCATTGTAAGGCTTTCGTTTCTCTCCCCGGGCCGGGGACTGTGTACTTCCAAATTCGTGGAAAACACCGCCCCAAATTTTAATGAAAAAACTTGTTTTACCTTCCCCAGCCCGTAAGGTTTGGGGGCTTTATTCGTTTTAAAAATAATTGGGATCCCCCCAAAAACAAAGAAAAAAAGCGAGGGGTTTAAATTTGAATTTTCCTTAAAATTTTTGGAGTGGTCGTTTTTGGGGGCTGGGGGAAATTTTGTGCTTCTCTATAGACCTTGGTAATCAAAACTTTTTTACGGATTTTTGTTATGGTTCCCCTGACCCTGGGCGTTAAAATGCTCGATAGCGTCCACCATGCTGGCATTCGACTGGCTACTGGGCTTTTCGTACCCATCCAGTCGACAGATCTGTGTGAGCCCGGTGAGCCCCCTCTTTTTTACCGGGGGTCTTACCCCCTGGCATCTACGTGCGAAACTGCATTCATCCCCAATATTGTTCTTACCCCCCTTTTATTTCATCCCCCTAACCTCTTGTATGAAACTAAATGGCGGTAGTCAAGGCCGGTTGGGATCCGGATGCTATCTGTTTTCGACACGTGGGGTGTCCTGCCAAAGGCTATCACCACATAACCGGGTTCGAGTTACCCCCTGGAAAAAAACGCCCTCCGAAATGCCCATTTTGATCTTGCCAATTCCCTAAAGCGACCACCCCCAAACTTTGTATAGAGGAAACTTTTAATGACTCCTCTCCACTCGCTTTCCACGGATTTGAGCGCATCTACACTGATGGCTCTAACTGGGGGTCTCCGTGGGATGTGCTTTTGTGTGGAAGGATCCAATTTTAAATTTGGTTTCAATGAAACCAGGGGTTTTTACAGCGGAATTATATGCCATTTTTAAATCTTTGTGTTTTGTTTACCGAAGTAGTCACCGTTCTGTCCTCATCTGCACGGATTCCATGAGGCTATTTTTGGCATTGCCCAAATCTCTACTCGTGGAATCCTCTCGTGCAGTGATTCACGAACAAAATTTTAAAAATTGATTCATTAAGCACCCGCTCGCCTTTTGCTGGATTCCTGGTCACGCTGGTCTTCCAGGAAATGAACTGGCGGACCAGGCAGCCCAAGGAGGCAGCACGTATGCCTCCGGAGGCAGTTTGGGTGTCATGTTTTTAGTTTAAAAGGGTTATGTTCGGCGTGGAGTCTTACGCACCTGGCACGAGCAGTGGGTCTCGACCCTGCTCAGAAAAAGCTGCGGTCCATCAGGGACGGTGTGTCGCGATGGCCCTCTTCTATACGAAAGTTAGAAGAGAGGAGTCATCGTGACAGACTCCGCGTCGGGGATACTGCATTGACCCCATAGTTTTTTCTAAGAGGGGATCCACCCTCCATGTTGTGGAGTTTTGTGTACTCCCCTTAGTGTGCATCCCTTTTGGTGGAGTGTCGCAAACTAGGCCCCTATCCGTCTGGCTTTGATTTTAAAGTGACTTACGTTTTTTATTACGCGATTTGCGGATGGAGTTATTTGTTTACTCCGTTTATACGCCAGGCGGGTCTTTTTAATGCCATTGGGGTCACTTTTATAAAAATGGCTCTTTTGATAATATCTCATATTGAAAATCTTTTTAACAGTTTTATTACAATTTAACATGTTGTTTTGTCTTTTAAGTTTATCATTTTAACATGTTTTGCTTTTTAACGGTTATATTTTAATATTGTTTTTTTTGTCTTTTTATTGGAGTGATACACTTGTGGTTTTTTTTTTTTAGCAGGTGTATCACTTAATTTATACCAAAAATCCATTTGAGCACTCCTATGGAGTGTCTCAGATGGTGAATGTTTTATCTATTTCCCCTATGGGGATTTTATAATGTTTTAATATTTTTCAAGCCCTAATGACCTAGATGTGTCGATGGGCCTTTAAAAAACCCCAATAATAAAAATAATAATAAAATAAAAGAGGCTGGATTATTAATTACCTTTAAATGAGTAGGACATCACATTACAACACTATCATACATCACATTACAACACTATCATACATTACATTACAACACTATCATACTCACATTACAACACTATCATACATCAGATTACAACACTATCATACACACTTTACAACAATATCATACACACATTAAAGTGCCATCATACATCACATAAAACACTATCAACATCACATTACAACATATCAACATCACATTACAAACACTACATACGTCACATTACAACACTATCATACATCACATTAAAGTACAATCATACATCAGATTACAACATATCAACATCACAATTACAACAATATCATACATCACATTACGTACTTCATTCTCACATTACACCAATATCATTCCACATTACTACACTATCAAAACATCACATTACGCAATATATACATCACATTAAAAAGCTATCTACATCACATTACAAACTATCATACATCACATTACAGTACTATCATGCTTCTATTACAGTAATATCATCGCTCTATTACATTACTACATACATCAAATTACAACACAAATAAAAACATCACATTACAACAATATCATACATCACATTACAACACTATCATACATCACATTACAGTACTATCATACATCCCCTTACAACACAAACAACATCACATTACAACTCTATCATACATCACATTAAAGTGCTCTCATACATCACTTTAAAACAATATCATACATCACATTACAACACTATCATACATCACATTACAACACTATCATAACGTCACATTACAGAACTATCATACATCAAAATTACAATAACTATCATCACATTACAACACTATCATACATTACATTACAACACTATCATGCTTCATATTACAGTACTACATGCTTCATATTACAGTACTATCATACATCACATTACAACACTATAATACATCACATTACAACACTATTACTATCGATCAAATGCAGGTTACTTACAACCGCATCACGCCGGTTTCGCGGTCGTCATAGCAGACCCAACTCAGCTCCCAGCCGCGTGAGGTTTGGGAGTAAAGGGAAATAAAAATAGCAAGATATGACAGAAATGTGTGCAGTGCATTTCGTTTTGAATGATTACTGGGCATTTTCCGCGGTGACGATGGTGGACAAAGCAAAAAGTATCTTGTTAATAAACTGCAATATGTCTCTATTATGAGAGAGTAAAGATTCTTGCACAGCGCTTATCTGTGAAGCTATTCTAAAATGGACAAAAAATGGCCTTTTCAATACAGTTTTTATCCAAATATCATTTAATATTTCAACAATATTCAGTATTAGGAACTTCTATTAACTCTTATCTCCCATTAGTGTTTAATCAGAAATGATCCACGTGCAAAATGTTTGTGTAAATTTACCATTCCTAGCTGACTGTATCACAGAGTTAATTGACATATGTTGCACGTTAAAAAAGAGCCGCGCTATGAATCGGTACTCATACAAAAATCAGCCTAGTATTCCTTTACAGGATGAAATTCTATGCATCCGTAGGAAATAAATGTTTAAGATGGTTTGAACTTTGGCTAATTCAATATTCAAATGAAGTAACTGATTTTTTTAGAAAAAATATTGTTAACTTCTTAATAATCCTACCCATTTAAAGGTTGGGGACCTAGGTTGTCTAGCACACGGATGACAGAGAGGAGGTGATGAGTCAGGGTTCTCCCTCTCTCTCATCAGACAGAGAGAGGTAAGGGGTCAGGGTTCTCTCTCTTTCAACAGTGTGACGTAGGGCTATAGCATGTGGATGGGAGTAGAGGCTGGCGGAGCAAGCAAGATGTAACGAGCGGTCGCACAGGTGGTCTCAGGTGTGGCAGCTGCACTTGAAAGAGCCATATATTCTCATAACAGTCAAGGTTTTTTTATCTGATTCACGAACTTTATAAACATAAATTTCTTTCTAAGTGACATGCTTAATCATGATACTTTGTGTTGAGTAGATTTCACATTTGGGGGGTTTTTAGATCCGTGTACTTTGTGGGACCGGGTAAATTATTTACCGGGACAACAGCGTCCTTCAATTTGACACTCAATAATAAACCCGGTTGACCTAGAGGTCCGGGGTTCAATCCTCGGTCCTGACACAGATTTATCTGTTTACCAAACCCTTCTTTCACCTCTGACAAGACATCTTGTGAATGTGTGGAATGCCAGGCCTCCACCGTTAAACTGTAGGTCCTTCATTTCATCTCACAAAAAACCTACCATTTTCACCACCGTGGTTGGGATCCCACGTTAAACTGTAGGTCCTCCTACCATTAACATATCTGCGATAGTGCGGTAGTAAGACGAGGTGATGATTTTAAACTAGTGTGTTGGGGACGTAAAGGGTTGAGTTTATAGGCAGTGTACACGCATATGCTCTAAGGGAGAGTGGAAAAACCGCGTTGGAAGATAAACCAATCTCAGTACGCCCAACCAAATGTGATGGTAGGGTTGGTCCCGGATAATTGTGCTTAATCTACTCCTCGTTAGACCTAAGTCAATAATCTTTAAAAAAAGAAATTGTTTACATCATTAAAATAACAATACAAGGTTCAAACCTCATCCAGGATAATTGTGCTTAATTACACCTCGTAAGACCTAAGTTAATAATCTTTATAAAAGAATTGTTTACATCATTAATAACAATACAAGGTTCAAACCTCACTCCCAGGATAATTGTGCTTAATCTATTCCTCGTAAGACCTAAGTCAATAATCATTGAATTGTTTTCAGGTTAAATGTGAATGGTTTAAGCACATTTTTCGTCATGGTTAATAATGCTTTAAAGGAATATCGAGAATTTAACACGAGTGAATAGTTTAAAAAAAACCCTACTTGATTCGTTTTTGAAATGAGTTTAAACACACTTTTTTCCCCCTCTTTTAACAGAAGGGACCGAGGGAGTTTAAAACACACTTTTTATTGCCACACTCTTTTCTCGTCTTTCTTCTTTTAACAGAAGGGACCGAGGGAGAACAACCTTCTCCGAGGGAAAAAAAAAACATTAAAAACCTTTCTGTATTTACTGTAAACTAAAAAAAAGCTTTCTTACAAATCTTCCATACTACCCGTTCTGGTTATACACTTACATACTGTTTAGGGATTAATAAGGTTATATTTTTTAGAGGAAATGTGTACAAATTTGCGTGGTTAGAGAGAGAGACTAAAAAAAAAACCATTGGGTTAAAACCATCCTGGGCGAGAGTCGAGCCTTGACCCTCCCAATACGAGAGTAACGCTTTAGAACAGCCAGTGACTGAAGCAGCTAGGTAGCCTGATGGTCTAGGGGTAAGGTGTCAGTTCAGTACGACAAGAATTATCTCATCTACTTCAATCCTCTGTCCTGGCAAAAGATTGAGAATTAAGGTTAAATATCTTCTGTATGTTTTCAATACTCAATCCTGCCAAAATTTGGGAATATGACAAGTATATTCTCTCTCAAGACGATTACCAAACCCCTCGATGGTCTGACTTCAATCCTCTGTCCTGACAAAGATCGGGACATAAGATTAAATATCTTCTGCATGTTTTCAATCCTTAAGTCCTGACGAGTATTATTCTCTCTCTCTCTCTCTCTCTCAAGACGATTACCAAACCTCCGATGATCTTAGGCGTCTGACTTCAATTCCCCAATCCTGGCGATTAGTTCGACTTCAATCCTCACTCCTGATGAAAGATTAGGAATTAAGGTTAAATATCTTCTGTATGTTGAGGTGGAGAGACTGGTGATGATGAGCCTCAAACCTTGTGGGATCAGGTTTCAATCCCTCTCTCTCTCAAACGCTGATGATCTGGCGAAAGATTAGGCATTAAGGTTTAATATCTTCTTTATGTTTTCAATCCTTAGTCCTGCTCAAGATGATTACCAAACATCCTGACGGTCTGACTTCAATCCTCACTCCTGGTATCAGTCATTTATTTCCTTAAAACAAAGTTCGATCATTAATTACCTTAAAAACACAAAGTCCATTAATTACTTTTTTAACCAAAGTTCAAACAATCTTAATTACCTTTAAATGAATTACCTTTAAATGAGGCTGGATTATTAATTACCTTGAAGCCCATTAATTACTTTTAACCAAAGTTCAAACATTCTTCCTTAAAACAAAGTTCGACCATTAATTACCTTAAAAACACAAAGTCCATTAATTACCTTTTTTAACCAAAGTTCAAACAATCTTAATTACATTTAAATGAATTACCTTTAAATGAGGTAGAATTATTAATTACCTTTAAATGAAACACAAAGTCCATTAATTACCTTTTTGACCAAAGTTCAAACAATTTTAATTACCTTTAAATGAATTACCTTTAAATGAGGTAGGATTATTAAGAAGTTAACAATATTTTTCTAAAAATAATTACCTTTAAATGAAACGCAAAGTCCATTAATTACCTTTTTGACCAAAGTTCAAACAATCTTAATTACCTTTAAATGAATTACCTTTAAATGAGGTAGGATTATTAAGAAGTTAACAATATTTTTCTAAAAAAATCAGTTACTTCATTTGAATATTGAATTAGCTAAAGTTCAAACAATCTTCCTTAGAACAAAGTTCGACCATTAATTACCTTAAAAAACACAAAGTCCATTAATTACCTTTTTAACCAAAGTTCAAACAATCTTAATTACCTTTAAATGAATTACCTTTAAATGAGGTAGAATTATTAATTACCTTTAAATGAAACACAAAGTCCATTAATTACCTTTTTGACCAAAGTTCAAACAATTTTAATTACCTTTAAATGAATTACCTTTAAATGAGGCAGGATTATTAATAGCTTTAAATGAATTGCCTTTAAATGAGGTAGGATTATGAAGAAGTTAACAATATTTTTCTAAAAAATCAGTTACTTCATTTGAATATTGAATTAGCTAAAGTACAAACAATCCGGAACGTGTAACGTAGGCGGCAATTAAGCAATTTAACTCCTTTCTCAATCCACGATCTAGTCAATTTAAAGGCAATTCAGGGAAGGATTGAACCGCGCACCCTACATGTCAGCGATAGTTCAGAATATAAGATTTTAGATTGACAGATGTAATATCGAGAGTTTGTATTATACCGCAAGGTTTTAGAGCAAAGAAAATGGAGATATCCTAAGGACTGAGGATTGAAGTCCGACACCTTAGACCACAGTATCCTTGTAAGACTAAGATCATGTGTAGGATAATTAACCTTAATTAACTTTAAACGTATAAATCTTGTAAAAAGAATTAATAATGATTGGAAATAAATGTTTAATGTAATTACCGGGGGACCCGTTCGCCCTAGCATGAAGAGAAACCATTTTCGTGGAGGATAAGCGTACCCTGATTTTGGTTAGAAGATTAGTTTAGAAAATTCAACATTGATAACATTTTACTATATTATTTGATAATATCTATCAACGGTGACGGCCGAAGATAACATGACTTGGTGAATGATCTAGTAGCTTTAGCACCATGTCTTACTACTCGTTCGGGTACTAATTACTCTAATGGATTAGGAATTGGTTGTGAACCAGCCTCCCCTCAGTTCACCCGACCGAGATTCGAACCTCGATCTCCCCGTCCTCAGCAGTCTAGCACGTTAGCTAACTACGTCACCGAGGCGGGTTTATACTCTATTGACGGTAGGAATTAATTACCTTTAAATGAATTGCCTTTAAATGAGGTAGGATTATGAAGAAGTTAACAATATTTTTTCTAAAAAATCAGTTACTTCATTTTATTATTGAATTAGTCAAAGTTCAAACAATCTTAATTACCTTTTCATTAATTCTTTTACAAGATTCGTACATTTAAAAAGGTTAATTACATTAAACATTTATTTCCTACGGATGCATAGAACTTTCATCTACGATATCTAAACATTATATCTTCCGCTATACTCACTAGACTATTATTTACCATCATCTCCATCAAAGTTTAAAGACGTTTGCATAGTTAATATTAATTACCTTAAAAATAAAGTCCATTAATTACCTTTTTAACCAAAGTTCAAACAATCTTAATTACCTTTAAATGAGGCTGGATTATGAAGAGGTTAACAATATTTTTCTAAAAATCAGTTACTTCATTTGAATATTGAATTAACCAAAGTTTAAAACAATCTTAATTAGCATTAATAGCGTGAAGAGACAAGAGAGAGAGAGGGATTGAAACCTGATCCAATAGGGTTCGAGGAACAATTCTTTTTAACTCATTTAACCTGTAAACAATTCAATGAATATTGATATAGATTAGGATTGAAGTCAGACCATCAGGGTTTGAGAGAGAGGGATTGAAACCCGATCCCTCATGGTTCGAGGCTCGTCAGCACAGAGGATTGAGGTCAGATCATCAGGATGTTTGGTAATCATCTTGAGCAGGACTAAGGATTGAAACATACAAAAGATATTTAACCTTTTTACCAGGAGTGAGGATTGAGGTCAGACCATCAGGATGTTTGGTAATCATCTTGAGCAGACTAAGGATTGAAAACATACAGAAGATATTTAACCTTTTTACCAGGAGTGAGGATTGAAGTCAGACCAACAGGGATGTTTGACAATCATCTTGAGCAGGACTAAGGTTTGAAAACATACAGAAGATATTTAACCCTTTTACCAGGAGTGAGGATTGAAGTCAGACCGACAGGGATGTTTGGCAATCATCATGAGCAGGACTAAGGATTGAAAACATACAGAAGATATTTAACCTTTTTACCAGGAGTGAGGATTGAAGTCAGACCAACAAGGATGTTTGGCAATCATCTTGAGCAGGATAAAGGATTGAAAACATACAGAAGATATTTAACCTTTTTACCATGAGTGAGGATTGAAGTCAGACCATCAGGATGTTTGGTAATCATCTTGAGCAGGACTAAGGATTGAAAACATACAGAAGATATTTAACCTTTTTACCAGGAGTGAGGATTGAAGTCAGACCAACAGGGATGTTTGGTAATCATTTTGAGCAGGACTAAGGATTGAAAACATACAGAAGATATTTAACCTTTTTACCATGAGTGAGGATTGAGGTCAGACCATCAGGATGTTTGGTAATCATCTTGAGCAGGACTAAGGATTGAAAACATACAGAAGATATTTAACCTTTTTACCAGGAGTGAGGATTGAAGTCAGACCCACAGGGATGTTTGGCAATCATCTTGAGCAGGACTAAGGATTGAAAACATACAGAAGATATTTAACCTTTTTACCAGGAGTGAGGATTGAAGTCAGACCAACAGGGATGTTTGGCAATCATCTTGAGCAGGACTAAGGATTGAAAACATACAGAAGATATTTAATCTTTTTACCATGAGTGAGGATTGAAGTCAGACCAAGAGGGATGTTTGGCAATCATCTTGAGCAGGACTAAGGATTGAAAACATACAGAAGATATTTAACCTTTTTACCAGGAGTGAGAATTGAAGTCAGACCATCAGGGATGTATGGTAATCATCTTGAGCAGGACTAAGGATTAAAAACATACAGAAGATATTTAACCTTTTTACCATAAGTGAGGATTGAAGTTAGACCATCAGGATGTTTGGCAATCATCTTGAGCAGGACTAAGGTTTGAAAACATACAGAAGATATTTAACCTTTTTACCAGTAGTGAGGATTGAAGTCAGACCATCAGGATGTTTGACAATCATCTTGAGCAGGACTAAGGATTGAAAACATACAGAAGATATTTAACCTTTTTACTAGGATTGAAGTCAGACCATCAGGGTGTTTTGGCAATCATCTTGAGAAAGAGAGAATAATACTTGTCAGGACTAAGGTTTGAAAACATACAGAAGATATTTAACCTTAATTCGTAATCTTTGGTCAGGACTGAGGATTGAAGTCAGACCATCAGGGTGTTTTGGCAATCATCTTGAGAGAGAGAGAATAATACTTGTCAGGACTAAGGTTTGAAAACATACAGAAGATATTTAACCTTAATTCGTAATCTTTGGTCAGGACTGAGGATTGAAGTCAGACCATCAGGATGTTTTGGCAATCATCTTGAGAGAGAGGGAATAATACTTGTCAGGACTAAGGATTGAAAAACATACAGAAGATATTTAACCTCAATTCGTAATCTTTGGTCAGGACTGAGGATTGAAGTCAGACCATCAGGGTGTTTTTGCAATCATCTTGAGAGAGAGAGAATAATACTTGTCAGGACTAAGGATTGAAAACATACAGAAGATATTTAACCTTAATTCGTAATCTTTGGTCAGGACTAGGATTGAAGTCAGACCATCAGGGTGTTTTGGCAATCATCTTGAGAGAGAGAGAATAATACTAGTCAGGACTTAGGATTGAAAACATACAGAAGATATTTAACCTTAATTCGTAATCTTTGGTCAGGATTGAGGATTGAAGTCAGACCATCAGGGTGTTTTGGCAATCATCTTGAGAGAGAGAGAATAATACTTGTCAGGACTAAGGATTGAAAACATACAGAAGATATTTAACCTTAATTCGTAATCTTTGGTCAGGATTGAGGATTGAAGTCAGACCATCAGGGTGTTTTGGCAATCATCTTGAGAGAGAGAGAATAATACTTGTCAGGACTAAGGATTGAAAAACATACAGAAGATATTCAACCTTAATTCGTAATCTTTGGTCAGGACTGAGGATTGAAGTCAGACCATCAGGGTGTTTTGGCAATCATCTTGAGAGAGAGAGAATAATACTTGTCAGGACTAAGGATTGAAAACATACAAAAGATATTTAACCTTAATTCGTAATCTTTGGTCAGGACTGAGAATTGAAGTCAGACCATCAGGGTGTTTTGGCAATCATCTTGAGAGAGAGAGAATATACTTGTCAGGACTAAGGATTGAAAACATACAGAAGATATTTAACCTTAATTCGTAATCTTTGGTCAGGACCTAGGATTGAAGTCAGACCATCAGGGTGTTTTGGCAATCATCTTGAGAGAGAGAGAATAATACTTGTCAGGACTAAGGATTGAAAAACATACAGAAGATATTTAACCTTAATTCGTAATCTTTGGTCAGGACTGAGGATTGAAGTCAGACCATCAGGGTGTTTTGGCAATCATCTTGAGAGAGAGAGAATAATACTAGTCAGGACTTAGGATTGAAAACATACAGAAGATATTTAACCTTAATTTGTAATCTTTGGTCAGGATTGAGGATTGAAGTCAGACCATCAGGGTGTTTTGGCAATCATCTTGAGAGAGAGAGAATAATACTTGTCAGGATAAGGATTGAAAACATACAGAAGATATTTAACCTTAATTCGTAATCTTTGGTCAGGACTGAGGATTGAAGTCAGACCATCAGTGTGTTTTGGCATTCATCTTGAGAGAGAGAATAATACTTGTCAGGGCTAAGGATTGAAAACATACAGAAGATATTTAACCTTACATTTGTTGAATTTTTTTGCACCTTGTCTTCCTTTTCATACGGGATATCCACATTAATTATATAAATTAGAACGGTAGCATTTAGAAGAAATATAGCCGCACGGTGTTGCAATCAGACGCTTTAGACGTCGTCTTAACGTGTGTTTATCAAGATTTACGTATAAAGGTCTAAGAATTAGAAGTCACCCAGTGTTTGGAAACGCCATTACGTCTATTCGACGTCGGTGCTGGTTAGTTCTCTACTTTCGTCCATACTTAATTTCCCAAAATAGTTTTTCCACTCACGCTTTATACATATTCGAGTACAATTATCCTGGGAAGCAAGGTTCGAACCTCGTATTGTTAGTTAATGATGTAAACAATTCCTTTTTAAACTCATTTCAAAAAAACTATTCACATTTAACCTGAAAACAATTCAATGTTTATTGACTTAGATTGAGTACGGTTATCCTAGCACACACACACACACACACATGCTAAGGGGATTGTCTATGATATGTATAATCCCCCTCCCACAAAGTACACGGATCTAGACCTCAATGTGAAAACTACTCAACACAAAGTATCATGATTCTAAGCATGTCACATAGAAAGAAATTTATGTTCTAAAGTCCGTGAATCAGATAATTATTACTCGTATACCTTGACTGTTATGAGAATATACGGCTCTTTCAAGTGCAGCTGCCACACCTGTGCACCCCAGTCACTACGTCAAGCCTACCCTGACACACTTTACCGTGTGAGCACCTTACAGCCCTACCCATAGGTTCTATACGCTACGTCATGATGATGAAAGAGAGAGGGAGAAAAAAACCGCTAGACCGTGCGAGAGACAAACCTTCTCATCCCTGTCCCGTATAAGTCTCCCCTCTCAGTCAGCCAGGCGCTTCAACCACACATCACATCTCTCAGTCATCCCCCACCACCCCACCTCACATCCCCCCCGCATCCCAGGAGACACAACCCCCACACACCCTACCTACCCACCCCTCCACCCATTATGTAAATGAGTCACAGAAAACCGCACCATGTTAAGGTATAAGAAAATACCAGGTGCTCCACACCCCTCACCCCCTACCTCACATCTCTCTGCCACCATCGAGTGCTCCAACCCTTCACATCTCCTCCCATCCCCCTCCCACCATCCAATTATGCAAATGAGTCACAGAATACCGCTTTCTCCCTTACTAAAAGCAGCACCCAATATTTGTGTGGTTTTTATATCAGAACTATTTGGGTGTACCTTGCTTGAAATCTAGCAATATATACCCATATAAAGTACTTGTGACATCTGTGTAGGCGTCCTGTTAAAGTACATGTTTTTACAGGGCAAACCTGTTGTGCAAAGTGTTGTATCTGAGCTTTATCCCTGGGATTTTTAAATAACACAATATAGTGTGAGTTTAAGGAAATGCCTCTTATGATCTTACCCAGCTGTAATATATTAATATAAAGCAAATGACGCTTATATTTTGTGGTGGCATCCTTTGGTGAAAAGATCTACGACCACTTCTTGGCTTCATTCACCAGGTCGTCAAGGATAATAA
>JBCFYV010004162.1:0-23206 GCA_039000515.1 Timema cristinae | reverse complement strand
TTCATTAAACGTATCAGACTAATTAAAATATTTTTAATGTACGATTATTTCCATTTCACTATTTTTAATTAATACTGTAAACATGACTCTGTGATGTTCCTTAAAAATGTTCCTTTAGTGTATAGTTATTTTTGTATTACTTTAATTAATATTAATGACATAGATGTGTGACCAATATTCTCAATAAATAATGTATTAAAGAATACAAATGTTTTTTTAAATCCCAATCAACACTTAATTGCTTTTGATTGAATTATTTCCCCCAAACAAGTTTATCTAGCTAAAACTAGTTTTATCTAATGTTCAAAGTTAAAACTAGTTTTATCTAAAATTCACACATGTATAGCAGTAAATTCTAGTTATAGCTAGGAAATTCTAGTTGTAACAAAGGCATTAAGTATAAACTAGTTTTAACTAGAGAAAACGCGTTCTAACTAAAAACCTGTTTTGACTGCAACATATACATTCGCCAAACGATATGTTGAGTTTGTCACTTTTTACAGTCAACACTTTCACAACAAACCATTTATTTTAAATTGTGTTTTTCTTTTAACAGTTTTCACATCTTCTGATAGCTGTCGGTTTCCACCACTGCTATGGCGGATGTACTCTCTCTCTCTCTCTCTCTATATATATATATATATATATATAGTTATTGGGCTTATATATAGTAGTAGGGCTGTTAAAGTCCTCAGTTTGTGACAGTTACTAAAGCTACTAACACTTCTTTTATATATATTCAAATACCAACTCATGTGATTTGCAGCTGTAACTTTAGACAGAAAGTACCATTACTGATAACATAATACTGATAATACATATTTAAATGTTGACAGAAAAAAAAGTATTTTATAATCTGTTCTTACTAAGCTTACATTAATTTAAAGAAAGAGAAAAAAGAAGAGAGGGGTAGAAACCCAAGCAAAACTAAGCCCCCTTTAAATAACTTCTAGAGTTATCCAGGGTTTAAAATGTTCTCGTGGAGAGACAATATCGCGGTGCACTTTTAATCCCTGAATTTTGCGCCAGTCTGTATATTTATTACATACGGCGGAGCATGGGGGGGGGGGGGGGGGGGGGAAGAGGAAGGGTCGATTTATTAGATATAACGCTTGCCTTGAGACCCGGGGAGGGGTTGAAGGACATGATTACAGGAAGGGGGAGTTCCCCAGGATACCAGGGTGAGATCATAGCAGCAGAACATTGCTCACACACAGAATGATTTACATTTACATTAATTAGCACCGTGTCTTACTACCGGTTATGGTTACGCTAATAGATTAGGAATTGGGAAGGTTGCATTTAGAGGAACTGAACCCACATTTAAATGAAGGGAGAGTGGAAAAACATTTAGGGAAAACCACTCCCAGTTCACCCGAACGAGATTCGAACCTCAATCTCCCCGTCCTCGGCAGTCTAGGTCAACACGAAAATAGCACGTTTGCCAATTATGCCACAGAGGCGGGTAGAATATAATGTCAAGGTTGAGGTACATATTTATCACTTTTATACTTATTTTGAGGAATTATTGGAAAAGATAATATTGATTTATATTGATGCTGGGGACAAAAACTTCCACAGCACCTTATTACCCATCCGGGCTATAAGCCAACTATATGGAACTCAATTTGTAATCTTATACGCTTCTGGAATAGCGTTAACCCGAATCTGATGTCTTTCCCGAGTTAAAAGTTTATGGTTGTGAATTTAGAGCATCTGATTGGTCGATTGTAAGTGATTTGGTTCATATTTTAACTAAGTAGAAGAGAGTAGGGTATTATGGAATAGTCGGGAAATACGGAATACTCAGGTTTTAGTTCTGTTTAGTGCTACTATCTCTCGGAAATAGCATGAACTACTTCAAAAGACTCCCATGATGCTCTAATGTGAGAGTTGACCGCCTGTTGCTGTTTAACTCTTCGCTACGGGACGAATTTTGTTTTGTGCTTCACAAGAATTTTTGCAGGTAAGCCTTCAAATATTTGTACTAACTACTACAATGTGACTTAAGCTTTAAGACTAAGCATAATGTACACCTAAATAGTTGTAGTTTATTGTTATGAGATTGGTTTTTCAGTGACAGTATTTGTTCATCAGTTTTTAGGCTATCTGTCAAAGATGGCGTGTCGGGTATTATGGAATGCTAGGTATTCCATAATACCCGACATAAACAATATTGAAAAAGGTTGAAAAGTAGATTATCTTTTAATTTTGTTACTTTATATTCTAAACAATATTTGGACTGAGTTATGCAATAAGAGACCAAGTGCCAATTTTTAAAATTAGACGATTGTAACACCATCTTGTGACTAATGGTCCAAACTATCATTAAAAAAATAAAAATCTTAATTTATTTGCACGTGCTGCGATCTATTGAGGAAAAACCTAAGTGCCAGCACTACAATCGAGCTTCCCTTATTTTGCAATGATAGACCAAGTCACATCTGGTGTGCAATGGTAGACCATGTAATAATGTATTTTAGACTTGTATTCCTCTTTGGTTGTGTTCATGCTTGAAAGCTGTTATTCTATTTTGAATATTTATGTTATGAGTGTTTAGTAAGAGGATATTAACTTAAAAATGAGTGATGTAATATCTTCAAGGACAAAGAAAATTTTGGGTATGCTAGGAGTGGAATATGGTAAAAATAATTTTGAAATTGACAATGGAAAATTGCTGGAGAATCGCCATGAACAAGATAATGGTTTCGAGGTTAGTTTTTATTATAGTATTACAAATTATAATTATTAAATTAATTTTAATTACATGGATTCTTAGCTTTTTTTTATTCTAGCCTATTAGATTAAAATTAATTATAATCTAACAATATGATTTCCAAATCACGTTATTTTGAGATTAAAATAAGTTAATCTTACAAAAATTAACAAAATAAATTAATAAGAATTTGGTTAAGGATTTGTTTAGTCGTTTTTAACATTATTTATTTTGTGGTTGTGTGGATATTTGTATATTTGTAGTATTATTCCAGCAGTTAGTAAAGTAGTGTTAATGTATATAATTATTATTTTTGTAGGCCTGTACTTCATTATCTCCTTTGCTTCCTGTACCATTTACTGCTGCTGTACAGCTGGATAATGGAAATTCAGGCTCTCATTCCAACACCTATCCTGATGTTGAGCAGATAAACTACAATGAAAATATAAAAACACTTAATGGAGTTATTATTGAGAATAATGTAACTACACTTTGCAGTGTTGAAGAAAACAACTTTGAATCTTATTTGACTATGATTAGTGAATCAACTCCAGATCAGAGTGATTGGGGTGTTCAAATAACTAATGGACAGAACAAGAACAAGGACATAATTACTGAGTTTGAGGGACTTGACAATTCTTATTCACATCAAAATAATTTAATTAAAAATACGACTAATATTATTGAAACGACTACTGAGGAGAATGCTGAAAACAGGGATACAGGCAAATTGAAAGAGACTAATTCTTTAATTTTTTGTGATGGAGAAAGTACCGTTAATGATTTAGTTGTGGCCATCAATCTTCTCAGGGTGGAAATACTAAAGATTTTAAAAATACCAGTGAAAGCGTTGAAATAATGCAAAGTGAAGGTAGGCCAAAAAAAGGTCGGAAAAGAAAACATGCCAGTCAGACTAGAGAAATAAAAAAGAAAAAAGAAATACGAATAACAGATACATTAATACCAAAGGTACAGAAGTAGATCCTAAGGAATTCAGGGACTACCACTGTAATTGCAAATGTAACGAAAAATTAAGCATCGAAGAAAGAAAAAACGAGTTCTCAAAGTTTTGGAGTATTGGAAGCTATGAAGCAAGGGCGTTAATGTTAGGTGTGATGATTTCACAACGTAGTATTACAAGAAGACGGTCAAAGGTATCAGAAAAAAGGATGAATACCAGAACATATCATATTTGTGGAGTCATAGTTTGTAAGACATTTTTCCTGCAAACTTTAAGGATTTCTAGTTGTGTAGTAGACAAAGCACTCAAAAAAATTAAATCAAATTTCGTGGTCAAGGATAACCGAGGTAAAGCTGGTGGACACAATAAATTGGAGGAGTGTAAAACTAGAGAAGTCATCGATCATATAAACAAGTACCCTCGATATGTATCCCACTACTCTCGTTCTCAAACAAAACTGGAATTTCTACCGTCTGATACTACTTTACCCCTAATGTATAACATGTACTCAAGTGAATACATAAATCCTGTCTCCTTCAGTACATACCAAAAGATATTTCTAACAAAGTTTAATTTAAAGCGGAAGAAGTTAAAGAAGGATACTTGCAATCTTTGTGATTCTCTACACTCACAAATACAGGCTTCTTCTTCCCAAGAACAAAAAAATAAACTTGAAAATCAACACAAAACTCACATTGACCTGGCTAAAGCAGCTCAAAAAATGATGTCAGATGATATGAAAAAAGCGAAAGAGTCTAACAACACTTTGGAATGTCTCACCTTTGATCTAGAAAAAACCCTACCATTGCCTCGAATACCAACTAATATAGTGTTCTATAAACGGCAGTTATGGTTTTATAACTGTGGTATTCACAATGGATCAAAAAACAAAGGTTTTTGCTATGTGTGGGTTGAAGGGGATGCAGGAAGAGGAGCGCAAGAAGTGGGATCATGTTTAAGAAAATACATTAAAGAAAACATCGGAAACACAAATACAGAACTAGTGCTATGGTCAGACTCTTGTGGCGGCCAAAACCACAACATAAAAATGGTTTTGTTTCTAAAGAGCGTTTTGGATGAACATGAGTCTCTGCAAGTGATAACACAACGTTTTCTTGTCTCAGGCCATAGTTTCCTACCAAATGATTCTGATTTTGGGGATATTGAGTGTGCTCTTAAGCTCCAGCAAAGAATTTACCTCCCAAGTGATTATATTTCTATAATGGAAAAATGCAGGAAAAAAAATCCCTTTATAGTTAAAAAAAATGACAAAAGAAGATTTTTTTAGTTCTGAAGATTTAGAGAAGTCAATTACAAATAGAAAGAAAGACATTAATGGTGACAAAATTAATTGGCTTCACTGTCGAGAGATTCAACTTAAAAAAGCTAAACCATTTTCTATTTTTTTGAAAACTGACCTCAACCAAGAAATATCAACTGAAGTGGATATTTCAAAACAACAGGGACGACCAGCGAAACAACGAAGAATGTTCAATGTACTTCTAAAACCCCTTTGGCCAGAAGGAAAGCCGATAAGTACCCCAAAATTAAATGACCTGAAGTCACTTCTGCATTTGATCCCGAATGATTGCAAATATTTTTACAAGAAACTAATTGGTAGCCCCGATATTACTGATGACATTGATGGATTCAGTGGAGAACCAGATTTTGAAATTGATGAAAATTATTAGCTTGTTTGTTGGAAATAAAATGCATATAAAGAGTGAAATATTTTATGTATAATAACATGTCATAAAAAGTATTTGTAGCTGCCAAACTATTTTAATATCAGTGACAAACATAAAACAAAGATAATATTTTACATGTAAAAGATTCAATAAATTTTTCTCGAGATAAATACTAAAACTATTTTCTAGTTTATTGTTAAAATATAAACATTGAACTTAAGTTTTTGTTTATTAATAAAATAAAGATTATAATAGTCTATATGTATAAATAATTACACTGTATGATTTTGTTTATCTAAAACTATGTACCATACATTACTTTTTGTATTATGCATTCAGAGACCAAATGCCAAATGGTTGTTGGTCTACTATTGCGTAACGTTGAATTGTGTTAATATAATAAAGCAAATATAAGCTAAGCACCATTTAATTTAAAAAGTGTTATTTAAATCCATATATAAAGCAAAAACACACTAAAACAATTAATTTTCTATATTATTCTTTCAAATTAATACCATTAATGATTGGTAGCAGTGTCATAAGTACTTTTAAATTAGTGTTTTGTAAAACCTTTCATTTCTCAATTCAAGTCAACTGGCGCTTGGTCTACTATTGCATAACTCCATCCATTTATGAAAAAAATCAAAATTAACGTCAGGCTAAATTAAAAAAACAAAGTTTAGTCTGTTATAAATTAATTGTAAGCCCACTGAGGTGTAAATATAAAATTATTTTATTGCCATTTAAACAGTTGCCTACAGACTAAACCTGCAAGCCATTAGTTTTCTTGTTTGTTTTGTTCGTTTTAAGTTTACCCCTCCCTTTTGTTAACTATAAGGGTTTTAAATCGTCTGAATTTTTTTTCAGATATGCCTAAGAAGAAGAAAGATGAGGGAAAGAAGCGAAAACGTTGGTGTCCGAACCAGATGACTTTGGCTATAGAAGCTGTTCGGGAAAAGAAGATGGGGTACCTCAAGGCGTCTAAGGAGTTCCAAGTTCCCAGAGCTTCTCTCTTCCGGCTTGCCAACAGTAATGAGAAAAGTGCCAAGGTAGCCGCCTCAACTACTCTAGGCCGTAAGCCAGTGTTTTCGAAAGAAATAGAAGATGAGTTACAGAAGTACTTAGTTGAGATGGAGGCAATGTTCTATGGACTAACCAAAAGGGAAGTATGCAATCTTGCCTACCAACTTGCAGTTCGCAATAACATTCCCCATCCATTTAAGGATGAAGCCGCAGGCAAAGATTGGTTCTATGCTTTCTTGAAAAGGAATCCAAAACTTTCAGTTCGTAAACCGATGGGTACATCCTTTGCCAGAGCCAGGGGTTTAATAAAGACGAATTTGATAAGTTTTTTGACCTGATCGACGTTATTTTCAAAAAGAACAACTATCCTCCTAACAGGGTATTTAATGTAGATGAAACCGGTTTGTCTGTAGTTCAAAGTAAAATCCCTCGTGTAATAGGTCTGAAAGGGAAGAGACAAATCGGGTCCCTTACATCAGCTGAAAGAGGTTCCCTTGTTACCATAGTTCCTTGTATGAGTGCTGGAGGTGACTTCATACCACCATTAGTCATATTTACACGTAAAAACATGAATGAACAGCTGCTTAGAGGTGCCCCGCCAGGAACCATAGCCTCTTGTCACCCAAGTGGTTGGATACAAACAAACATCTTCACCAAATGGTTTAGACATTTCATTGATGTTGCAAAACCCTCAGCTGATTCACCTGTCCTGCTTTTCCTTGATGGACATGCAACCCACAAGAATAACATTGACGTTATCAACTTAGCTAGAGAAAATCATGTTACGATCATATGTCTGCCTCCCCACTCTTCACATAAAATCCAACCCTTGGACAAAACCTTCATGGTCCATTAAAATCTCATTATAGTGAGGAAGTGAGATCCTTTTTACGGCACAGTTCAAGGCCCTTGAGTGTTTTTGATATGATGGAGCTATTTGGCAGGGCATACCTTAAAGTACAACGTGGGGACATTGCAGTTAATGGTTTCAAAGCGACTGGCATTTATCCTGTCAATAGAAATGTTTTTTAGCAGTGAGGATTTCATTGCTTCGACACTCACAGTTCCAAGGCCTGAAACAAGACCTATTGAACCAACACCTGCCCCCATTCCAAGTCCATCAACCCTTTATGATTCACCTCAACCGTGTTCATCCAAAACTCCTGATGTGATTGTTCCTGTAAAGCCAAAGTCGACCAATCTTGTCCTTCCAATTCAGATTTCACCCCCACCTCCAAAAAAACATAAATCAAGTAGAGGCAGAAAAGCTGGTTCCTCCTCTATAATAACATGCTCTCCATATAAAAAAGAATTAGAGACCGGATTGGAAGAACAACAGACGAAGAAGGAACTCAAAGTTTTGAAAATACAAAAGAGAACAAAAGCTCAAAGACCCCCTGTTAAAAAATTAAACTTCAACCTCTCTTCTAAAGCCAGGCCTAAGGCGACTAATCCAACTAGAGATGACTCCAGCAACGATGAATCTTTCCATTCTGATGTGTCATCTGTAATGGACTACATGCCACCAGGAAAAGAACCGGACAACAAAGACACTGAGTGCATCTTCTGTGATGGAAAATTCTCCGAAGATTCCAAAGGGGAGATTTGGATTCAGTGTTTAAGCTGCTCTTTGTGGGCTCATCTTGACTGTACAGGGGCAGAAAAGGCAGATTACGTGTGCGATTTCTGTCTATTTCCATGAAGTACTCATTATATTAAAGTTTTGGTTTTTCAAATTAGAAATAAATAGGTTTCCTGTACTTTAGATGGCTTTTTCATTGTATAAACCTCGTATTCCTTATTACCCGACTATTTCATATTACCCTCTGTTTGTTATATTTTTATTATTTTTATTTTTTATAAACAAGAAAATTAATAATAGTTTTTTACACATGTTAAAATTAACTATAGTTAATTACAGGATGTGTTCATCCTGCTTTGGGGAGTTTTTACTAAGAAACAGTAAATTACATACAAAAAATGTAAATGGTATTCCATAATACCCTACTCTCTTCTATATTCGAAGGCGGCACAATTCAAGTCAGTAAAAAAAGCTTTTATGAGAATCGACTCACTAAATATATTGAAAGAAACAGTAAACTACTTTATTGGTAAACTTGAAAGACCGTTTTTATTTCTTGATGAGTCAAAATTTCATCTCATACACTAGCAACTATTAGCAACTATTAACAACTACTAACAACTCTGGATCCACGATATAAAACTAGACTATCTATAAAGGAAAAAAGTTGATAATGTCAACCAATTTTCCATTGCAGAAACTCGCCTCGTTAGCTGATGGATAAAAGAAAGGAGACCAAATAAAAGATCCAAGGTAGGCTATTAGAATATTTAACTATTAAGACATCTTGTAATTAAATATTTATTTACAAATGTTTCATTAATAATTCATGTAGGCCTATTGTCTTAATTTAAATTACATTTGATATATAGTAATTATATTTGTAAATGCTATTCAAATAAATAATTCAATGATAATGCCAACTTTTTTTTAAAATTACAACAAATAATGGTGAGTCACATATGGAGATTAAACCAGACAGAACCAATCTCAAATAATCCAGTGTTGTGTTAGAGAGAAGAGACGAAATTCCTCTTGACATTTTCTGAAAGTGACCGGTGGTTCAGTGGCCTAAAAGAGACTGTTTTCCTCTCTGGATTTATTTAATCAAATAAGCGATCCGGTATTAATCATCACTAGGTAAACAAAAAATAGATTTTTTTGAAAAAAAAAAAAGCCTGCCTATAATCTATTATAATTATTATTAAATCAAATAATTAGACTACACAAGCTTTTATGTAAAATGTCGATTTTCGAATAATCTGCTATCTAATATTCAATGTGGTTTTCGCCAGAACCGATCTATAGTGGATCATCTTGTCCGTCTAGACGGCTGTTCGTGACGCTTTTCTCCATAAACAGCATCTTCTCTTTTCCATTCTCCCTCCACGCAAATGTGAGTACACTTACTTTAAAATCAACCTTCCTACATAGCTCACTAGCGTAATTAGTACATAAGCGTATACCCTGAACCAGTGGTAAGATGCGGTGCTAAAATAATAATACAAATCAATAGTTTTGAAATATTGTATGAAACTCACTTAGTTCCTAATTTACAGAACGAACTTAACTTTTATAATATAATGCTTCAATTGTATGGTACAAGGCTATGAGGCACGCGGCAAGCAAAAGGGAAGAATATATTTGCACTAAACCTTGAAAAAAGAAGCAAACAAGCTCGCTCTAGGTTCGTATTTTGTAAAGCTGTGTATAAAGAGCCATTCTGAGTGCTGCAGGGAATATAAATCTTGCTCCAACCAAACTGACGGTAGGCAGACAGTGATTTACCACGGTCTACATGTGTCAGGGAGCCACTTTAGCCGGCGCTACCCTACACCACACCAGAAAACCACACTAGGGCTGGAGGTTGGGGGTTTTCAAGCCAACATTCCACACAGCGGGCAGATGTGCAGATCTCGTAGGGGAGCGGAGTGGGGGTAAGGGTAAGTTAACAAACCCTAGAAGCTAGTTTCCCAAATAAATGACAATTTGTGTTTGTGTTATAAACATGACACAGCAATAATTGTAATTTGATAGAAACCTTGACAAAATAAACAATCTTTAGTGGTATTTTTCTATGAATAATTTTTGTGAGACATCATTTAACAAACCATTCTACAAATTATTTCTAACGATGGTTGCATAATGGGGTAATAATTTGATTTTTATCATTTGAAATACTATATAAGTAAGGCTTTTAAAAAAAAAGATCAAGATAGTGGAACTTACTTGGTCAAAAATAATATAATTTGAATATATTAAAAATATATCTGCAGGATCTTGTTTTTTATCTCCATAAAGAAGCGATATATTCGCTTTGCAGCCCATACGTAAAGCGTAAGAAAGAATTGTGATAGTATCAACACAATTGTATAATATTTTATGTGTAGGGAAGGGTGGGGTAATCTCGAACGGGTGGGTAATACCGAACACACAAGTTTCGGAAGTTTGGGAACGATGGAGCTACCTAGCACCTGGCACAATGAACCAACCCAAACCGAGTGGTGGTAGTTTGTTGGTGGGGATAATGGGTGACGGATATTTTGTTTGTTTTTCGGTGTTTCGATAAATTATTCTGCGTTGACTAAATCAGATTATTATTATTATTATTATTATTGGTGTTTAGAGGCCCATCGACACACTGAGGTCATTAGGGCCTTAACATAATAAACATGCATAGTGAAATCTCTATGGAAGAGAGTCAAAATATTCACCTGTTTTTATAGAAAACTGGAGACACAATGCAAAAATCTATACTTATAAAATAACATGTCCTGATTGATTGACTGACTGATTCATCATCGCCGAGCGCAAACTATCAAGGCTACAAGCACGAAATTCGGACTGTATATTCATTTTGTTATGTAGGCACCCAACAAGAAAGGATTTTAGAAAATTCCACCCCAAACGGGTCAAAATAGGGGATGATAATATGTATGATAATATGTATGAAAGTCCGTCATTTTGAAAGTTACATAAACAAAATTTTGTATTTCGGTTATTGACGTAAAACAAATAAATACGTGTTTCAGGAATTTTGGAAATTTTATTTAATAAGGGATGAAAAAGGGGGTGAAAGTTTCTATCGGACTTGCATTATTTTTGATCTGAGGTCAAGTTATGGTCATCAACGTAACGTAATATTTTAAATTAATCTGTAAATACATATGTATATTTTCGTATTTGTATATAATCAACTTCCACGCGAGCAAAGCCGCGGGCAACAGCTATCTAGTAAAATTATAAAAAGAATAGATCTCAATATGAGAAAAATACCCATTTGGGACACTCTATAGGGGTACTCAAATGGGGTTGGAGTAAAAATTGAGTGAAACACCTGCCAAAAAAAAACACAGGTGTATCACGCCAATAAAAAGACAAAACAAATATATTAAAACAACATATTAGTTAAAAAGATAAGACTAACATGTTAAAGTGTAGTAAAATGGTTAACAAACCTCAATATGAGATAAATCCATCTGAGTCACTTTATAAAAGTGACTCAGATGGCACTAAAAAGATTCGCCTGGCGTATAAAATGGAGTAAACAAATAACTCCTTCAGCGCTGTCGTGTAATAAAAAAATGGGGGTGTGGCTGTGTCATGGACAGGGCCGTGTGTTGTACGTGAATACGTTTATGTAACTGGTTGTATTTTTTTTTAATAAAATATTTTTATTTTATGTATTTAGGATAAAAGCAAGGAAACAAATAATTATTGTGTTACAATATATCTTTATTAATGATAAGATAGATTATTTGATAATATTTTTTTATTCTAACACCTTATTATATTCACTCTCACTACTTTAAACTAATGTTTTATATACAATCGATAAATTTTTATGACAGCTGACGATTAAAACCTAAACGGATATCGTAGCTTCTCCGAGTCAAAAGTTATACTAATTGCAAATCTCGATACGCAGCAAAATAACCTCAAAATGGCGGCGCTTCCCCCTCCAACGCGTGCGATGCGTCACTGTTCTCGCGTATCGTAATGCATTCTTTGATCTTTTAGCTATCCAGTGGTATAATTTAATTTTGGATGTAGAGGATAGATTCGAAACTACAACGCCAAACTGTATCCCCGATTCCCCCGATTTTGTTATCATTAGGTTTTTGGATTGCCCCCGTATGGTAGCAAATTTAAAGACGTATTCACGTCAAAACCTTAGTTCTTACATTAGAGAAAACAGCACCGAGCTATCAGTGAGTGGTGGAATAAGAAAATTGAATAAAATTGGTTGAATAAAAAGGAAAAGCTACTTCACTCCTTAGAAGACCACAGCTTCAAACAAGCAATCAGATTTTTTAACAGTTGTGGACAAACTAAAATAAGTCTCACAATTAGCAGCATCCATGGTTTCAAAGAAACATGACATGTATTCTCATTTTGGGGATTCAGTGGCTAGGGCTCTACGCGAAACGGGAGGCCAAAGTGCCATGCTAATGCAGCATGAGATAAGCAATGTCATATTCAAGCATATGTCTGGCTTATCACCCTACCCTTCAGTCTCTTCACATGTTTCTTCTGCCTCCAACCCTTTATCTCCGTACGAATCATGCAGTCATGGGAGTGTTGAAGAACAGAACATGCAAGAAGAAACACAGCATGGCAGCGAGGAATTTGACTGGCAGTCTATAATTAATAACAGTACTGAGATATAATTTTTTCTGTAAATTGTTTCAAAAATAAAATTTAAATCAAGTAAAATATTGGGTTAATAAATAAACACAGTGTTACGTACATGAAAATACTCATCCAAAACCAATTTAATTGCTTTCAATGTTTCTGTAACGAACTTACTGATCGTTGTTTTGGGCATTCGAAACAAAAAATTCGGGCTCTTAAAGCTATCTCCAGTCGCTAAGTACCGTAGGGTCACTTCTAATTACAGCAAGTCTACAAGTCGTGTCCATCTTCACAACATGAGGATACAAAGTTATCTCCAGTTGCTAAGTACCGTAGGTTACTTCTAATTACAGCAAGTCTACAAGTCGTGTCCATCTTCACAACGTGAGGATACACTTCGTGAACAAGTAATAGTCTTAGTCTGGAGTCATTCTCAAAATCTCTTTATACTCTTATGGGTTTTCTCTAAGTTAATTTGAAAGAGATCTTTACGGACCCATCGCTTCTCTTCTGGCAATCCAGCCTCTAACCCATCATCTCCTTTTTCTTCGATATTTTTTTTAGTCCTTTTTCAACTAAAGAACGTAATAACTCGTCCCTAAATACATCTGCAACGATACACCACATCAACAACACTCCTTCCATGACTGCGTTTGAAACAAAACTGGTCAGTCGTGTAATACGCTTCTTTTACCCTATTGTACACAATGCAAAAGCGAGAACGAGACGAGGTTAATAGACGTATGAACATGGCACCTCAAATATTGACTACGGTTCTTTTTCACGCCTCATTTTCACGTCTCAAATTTAGCCGTGGTTCTACGTCAATGTAAACACCGCATAAGGCTTTTTTTTAACTCAGTGGTACAGTCACAATTGTTTATAATGTTGCTATTAGTTGAGTAGATTAGTGTAATTTTAAATTGTATCTCTCAAGCTAATTGACTTACTACTGCTGGTGAGTTTTAACATGGAACTTGGCCACACAGGCAGGTGGGAGAGAGAGAGAGAGAGAGAGAGAGAGAGAGGGGGGATACTCCCCTAGCAGTGACAATGTTCACTTGTCCTTGGACTGGTCCACGCATGTGTACTTTTTTTTTTACCACTGCACAACCTCCAAAGATTCATTTTAAGCCTGTTGTACTTTCATATATTTGTGTCTTTCTAAGTAAGCAGGATGCCAAAAATCAAACCATCTCAATCCTACTATTTACGACAGTTAGTTAACGAGTTTGGTGAAAGTGTTTTTCCCCAGATAGGAGAGTACTATTTTGTAAATTGTCCGAACCAACAGTTTCAGCAGAAAAAAAGTTTTCTGTTACTAAGAATATTAGTCGTGAGAAACACAAGAGTGCTTTAGAACGGAAAGCAACAAAGAAATTCCTCAAATATTGCTGTTCCAATGTGCTTCAACCTCTAAAACCAAATCATCTCAATTTTTTTTTATCAAGAGTTGTGTGAAGTATAGTTGTCAGCTAATATTCCACTCGGAAAAGTAAATAATCCTAAATTTCACGAGTTTTTAGAAGGACAACGAATAATTATCTACCAGATGAATCTACTCTGGGTAAAAGCTAATATGAGCTTGTGCTATGAGAAAACTCTAGATAAAATATGAAGCAGTGTGTGCGGGAAAAAAATCTGGGTATCAATTGAGACAATAGATGTAGAAGGTCGGTATGTAGGTAACGTAGTTATTGGAGCTCTTGAACTGAATACTGTTGGTCAAATATTTCTCTTGAATACATAAATCTTGGATAAAGCCAACCACTCCACAATCAGCAAGTTGTTTGATAAATCCCTGTTTCTGCTTTGTACTGACGGTATTAAGCACGATTATGTTCTTCTTTTAGTAAGTGATGATGCGCCCTATAGGGCTAAAGTAGCAACTGTAATTAAAGAATATTCTAAAATTATTCCCGTAATATGTGTCACTCATGCAGTTCACCGAGTTGCTGAAGAGGTGAGAAAGAACTTTGGAAATGTTGACCAACTAGTGTTAAACGTTAAAAAAGTATTCTTGAAAGCGCCATCTAGAGTACTTGATTTCAAGACGGTGGCACCTGATGTACCCTTACCCCTCAGCCAATAATTACACGATGGTGCACATGGCTTCATGCGTGTTTATATTATTGTGACCATATTCGTGTTTTTAAAACAGTTGTAAAAATCGCAAAATTGAGATAAATTCGGCGTATATCAAGAATAATTTAAGTATTTAGACCGTAAACATAACAAACTTAGAAAAGAAAGGTGTGTCATTGTCTGACGCTACTGCTCTTATCAAAACACTACAGGATAACCTCAAGAGAGCATCAGGCAAAATTGGGGAAGCAGTGTTTACAAAACCTCGGGAAGTGTTGATAAAAAAAACTCTGGATTCAAAATAGTGTGTGAAATTGCTGACATAATCACCGATAAAAGTAACTCTTTAGAAGACATTGAAGAGGACATATCGCTGGGTGACATTCCATACTCCAAATATGCTCCAATAACATTCGTGGATGTAGAGCGCAGTTTCTTCAGGTACAAAAAACTCTTGACCGATAATCGCCGATCATTCACACATGAGAATCTGAAGATAACCTTCGTTGTGCATTGCAATGTAGAATAATTTCCCGTTCATATTTCGGCCACGCGCGCGAGTGTTTTCTCTAAGCCGGTGACCAAAATTATGATATAGTTTCGAGTGCGGTAAACGTGAGAAGGCTTACACCAACCGCTTGGTAAGAGGTTAGTAAACTAAATAATAATAGCCGGCCCTCGGGCCCGGCATGGTTATTTTTTGAGTACAGTGCGCTTGATACTCTAAATTGTAACGAGTGTTTTAAGTGATACTTAAAGTGATTAAGTGTAGTGAAGTGCTCCAGTGCATCATGAGTGCAGAGTCTCCATTTCCAGACCAGTGCAGTGCAACACTGATGGACAAAAATGCAACAACATCAAACACCCCGGACGAGGCCACCTTCCAGACAGTAGGACCGAGAGGGAAACCCTGCAAGGCAGGGGTAAGTAAACCTAATATGAGAACCTCAGTTAAGACTGACCTAAATGTAAATGTTACAGCTAAGAGGAGAAAGACTGATTCAACTTCTGAATCTAGTACTAGCGACTCTGAAGTCGATGTAATGGATGAAACTCCTGCTGTAGAGAGTAGCTCGAGCACTGAGGTTCCCAACAAAGAGCGAGTTGTGCCAATCTTCTTGTTCTTGAAGGGAACACCCTACCACTTGCTAGTAAAGAACCTCAAAGAGAGGATAAAATTTAGTTTCAATGCTAGTAATAGAGGAGAAACTACTCTCCTACATATGCAGTCACTGGAGGACTACAGAATAGCCATTCAAGTGCTAAACAACCTCCATATTGAGTATGCATTGGTTCAGCCCAAGCATGAGAAGACTGTGAAAATGGTAATTAAAAGAATCCCTAAGGGTACCGACCCCAGAGACATTATTGAGAGCATTCAAGAACAAGGAGTCATGGCAACCAGTGTAAAGCAAATGACTCACCCAAGGACTAGAGAGGAGCTCAACCTCTTTCTGGTGGAACTCCCCTCCAGGGCTGAGGCTGAGGCGTTGGCTAAACTAAGGCATGTATTGTATCTTAGAGTGGTGGTGGAGGCATTCCGTAAACCCCTTGGACCCGTGCAATGCAATAACTGTCAGCGCTTTAAACACGTCAAAGGAGGGTGTAAAGCTCACCCCAGATGTAGATGGTGTGCTGGACCCCATCAAACAGCTGAGTGTACCAATCGAGCTGAGACCTCGAAAAAGTGTGCTCAGTGTGATCAACCTCACACTGCCAACTTCAAAGGCTGTTTGAAATATAAGATAGAACGCAATAAAATGCTACCACAAAACAACACTACAGTGAAAGGGCCATCTGCCCCAAACAAAGGTAACCCTATCAGAATATTCAAGCCCCAGGTAGGAAACGCTTGGCATAAGGGCCCTCCCACGCCCTTCTAATAGTGCTAAAACATCCCACCCACAAGGAGGCAATGTTCCTTCACTACCACCACCACAGACTGCAAGGCCTCCAGTGCCACCTCAGAGATCGCAAGACCTAACAAACTCTAGATTAGAAAACTTAAATACAAATAACGGTCAAATGTACTGGGGGGCACCCCACCCAGCTTTGTATTCATGGCCACCTCATCAAATACCTATTCCAACCATGAATTTTTGGAATCAATTGTATGGTATCCCTGAGCAAACCCCAATAGTACCGGAACAAATGCCGGTCCCAGCTCCGAGGAAAAACCCTCAAAATGTCCCTCGTTGGCCAAGGAGGCAAAATAATATACCAAGGCCTCAACAAGTCAGGTTAGAAAATAATACCCCCCCCCCCCCGAAAGAGACCCCCAAGGAACAACAACCCAAAATACCCACCCCTCAAATCGAGAGGATAGAGATGGAAACACAGGATATGGCACCTTCAGCTGATAGAGAGGAGGATGAGGAGGTAAATCTTAACACCGATGTTCTCTCTGAACTCCTCAAAGTATTTTCTAAGAACCGAGAGAGCTTAGCTTTTAAATTACTTTTTCACGTCATGAATCTCCTAGTAGCGTGGGAGGACAAGGACTCCTCCCAAGAGCATAAGGCCAATAAAACTAAAATGTTCCTAAAACAAGTCACCTCTCTGTACCCCAATGGTGGACAATAATCACCCCCCACTCCGAGACCGTCCTACTGACGGTGCAGAGACTCCACTCCTAAAGATGCTGGTCTGGAATGCCCATAACCTTAAAAACAAACAAATAGAATTCTCGGACTTCCTAAACAGGCACAAAATCCAAATAGCTCTAATTACTGAAACTCATCTTAAACCTAATATCAGATTCTCAATTCCAGGCTTTGTAATATACAGGAATGACAGACAGTATCGTAGGGGAGGTGGTGTCGCTGTGCTGGTCCGGTCTACTCTGGCCCACCATGAATCACTGGTCCCGGCTTTTAGGACCCTTGAAGTCGCGGCAATTGACTTAAAAGTAAACAAATTAAACTGCAAAATAATGGCGTGCTACTGCCCACCAGGTAGAACCCTAAATAACGATGACCTAAACCTACTTTATAATAGCTCTCCAATCTTCCTGGCAGGTGGAGACTTTAATGCTAAACATAGACTCTGGAACTCCAGGAATCAAACTTGGAACGGGAAAGCTCTATATGAGCACTCACTAACTAGAAACTATTCAGTTATCGCACCACTTGAGCCAACCTTTCTCTCAAATATCCATGCGAATCCAACCCCTGATGTCCTAGATATCACAATTACGAAAGGTGTAAATTTCACTATTGAATTCGAAGTTATAAATGATTTATCCTCAGACCATCTGCCAGTAATACTCGAACTAAACTCCCCCATGGTAAATACAAAAAACCCGAGACAGACCCTCGATTACCTAAATGCGGACTGGAACTCATTCTTAAGATATGTTAACCTAAGATTAAATCCTCCCCCACAAATAAACACCCCAGATATTCTTGAAACAACAGTAACTAAACTAACGACCCTAATAACTAAAGCTATGGATAAGCATATTCCCAAAAAAGTTTACTCGTGGGAATTTGAACCCATACCGGATAGAATACGCCTAATTATAACTGAAAAGAATAGAGTCCGAAGACAGTGGCAAAGAACTGGCCTCAGACAATTTAAAATAAGATTAAATGCTCTTCAAGCTCAAATCAAAGAAGCTATGAACCTCTTTAGGCGATCAAGCTGGAATAATAAAGTTGATAAAATAAATAACACTGATAAACATCCATGGGCTCTCACCAAGATGCTACTAAATAAACCTAACAAAATTCCACCCCTAACTGGGCCTGGAGGAATAGCCTTCACAACCCAGGATAAAGCCAACCTAATCGCCTCCACCCTGGAACAGGCATTCCAACCTAATGATGATCCTTCTGATCCACCCTTCATCAGAGAGGTGGATCAGAGTGTAACTAATATACTAAATAGACCGACAGCTGATCGCCCTAAATTAACGGACCTAACTGAGGTATTAGACATAGTTAAATATCTAAAACGACGTAAAGCTTCGGGACCAGATACGATTCAAGCAATAGTAATTCAACATCTCCCCCTTACAGCCATAGATGTTCTGACCCAGTGCATAAACGCAATAATGATACTAGAACACTTCCCTGACCAATGGAAGGAAGCAAATGTCCTAGCCATACACAAACCAGGTAAAGACCCTAAACTACCCCAAAACTACAGGCCTATTAGCCTCCTTAATATACTATCTAAGATAACTGAAAAAGTAATCCTAAAAAGAATAAATAAACACCTAAATGATAATAATATACTCCAATACGAGCAGTTCGGTTTCAGAGCTAAACATTCTACGATCCACCCATTAATAAGAATAACTGAATACATAACAGATGCATTTAATAAACGAAGCTATGTCTCGGCGTGCTTCCTTGACATCGAGAAAGCATTTGATCGAGTATGGCATAATGGTCTTATAATAAAACTAAATGAATGTAACTTCCCGGACTGCTACATTAAACTTATTAACTCATACATAACAAATAGAAGATTTAAAGTTATATTAAATGAAGCTAGCTCGGTGAGTAAACCAATAATAGCGGGAGTACCCCAAGGTAGTCTGCTTGGACCTGTACTCTTTAATATCTATGTAAATGACATTGCCTAAAAATCAATCCGCGAACGTCGCTCTGTATGCAGATGATACAGTAATATACTCCAAATCCTTAAATGCAAATCTTGCCACTAATAAAGTACAAAACTCCCTTGATGATATGGAAGAGTGGTATACTAAATGGAGGATAAAGATTAATGTAAATAAATCCGAAGCTATAATATTCAGTAAAAGAAAAACCCCCGTGGGAGTCCCACGACTAACACTCTTCAATGAACAAATAGCCTATAAACCTCATGTGAAATACTTAGGTCTCCACATGGATAAAAAACTAACTTGGAAGCATCATACCCAAACTAAAAGTACCCTGGCAAGAGTGATAATAAACTCCCTGTATCCCCTTTTAACCAGGACTCTGTACTATCAGTAAAAAATGGTATAACTATCTATAAAGTAATAATACGTCCATTCATAGCATATGCCTCACAAGTTTGGGGATATGCAGCTAAAACACATAAAAATAAACTACAACTTATTCAAAATAAAGCAGTCAGGCTAGCCTGCAAAGCTCATAGATTTGTAAGAAATGATAAATTGCATATGGACCTTAAACTAGATTCACTGGATGACTTCATCTATAAACAAACTAAAAAGTTTTATGATAAAACTTTAACCATAAACAACCCCCTAATAAATGCACTGGGACAGTACGATGAAATTAACTATTGGAAATATAAGCAGCCTAAGATAATCCTACATGATCAAAGACCACCATAGATAAAACCAATTTAAAATTCAATAAAATAAATTGGGCTCCACCACCCAAACATGCCTACACTCCCAAACAACACAACAACATAAAAATGATGCCCGGTGGCACCCACTGTCACTGAAAGCTCGCATGCTAGGCCAGGGATGAATCTTAAAGAGAGGACCTAGGTCTACACGAGTAGCGTGCAGTGACGTGCCATTAAGGGTGGGCGGTTGTCTTCAACAACGAGCAGGTCGGGTTTGCCTGGTCGGCGGGGCCGGAGTTCCTCCGGGTGTTCTTGCTGGACGTTATGTAAGGCAGGCTTCCAAATTTGGGTCAAGCCCGGAGGCGGGTACGGGACTGGTCGGACCGCCAAACACTGCACTGAAAATTACATTAACACATGTTTACACCGTACAAAATATTTACAGCTCGCTCTTTTTTAAAGTGTAAGAGTTGCTAACCAAAACTAAAAATGCGCAGACGCTCCGTGTCCGTGCTTTCCTTTTCTTATTTCAGGTAGCTATAGAAGCCAGAGAATATGGACCCAGGAACCGCCAACAAATCCGACTACATATTCAACTTCATCTTTATCTTCATTATCATTAATCATATTCACCAGCATCAATCACCTAGAGACTCAGATATTTATTTTCTCTCTCAAAATTTTATATCAGTAACTATACATTCAAGTGAATGTACAATTATAAAGACACCCAAGTAAATTAGGCGCCTACTGGGGGGGCTACTCCGTAGCTCTTCCACTAGGCGACCCAAGTTACCCGCCAACCTAAATTATCTTGTTTCTGTTAGGGGACATGAGACCCAGTAGTACTATTAGATCCTTGAAAATTTCCAGTATTATCCTATGCTAGTGGAATATGCGTCAAACCATATTAACACTAACTTACGCATGCACCCTGCACGATACTATCGCAGGTTTTTACCCTTGACTTAGTCCAAGGGGTTTTTCCCTGCTCTTACTTCCACTCAGTGGGGTGGTCCTGGTGGCTTTCCCCTTTGTCTGCCAGGCCTGCCCTACCCTACTCTAATAGAGTCGTATTTCTTTTCTTACTTTCCCGCATTTTAAAGTGCATAGGCCTTGGCCTGACGCACGCGTATACCCCACCCTAGTGTAGCTTAGTTGCACATGTGGAGAGAGCAGTAGTAGAGTCGGCTCTCACACACGGCAGAGCGGGATACGGGGGCCTGCCGTCATCTTTTTTTCTTTTTTTTTTTTTTTTTTTTTCGTGAGCCTCCTGTCCACAATCCGCACAGGTTGGCTTACCACGGCATCGCAGCTTCGTATGCCCAAATTCCTGGCACTGAAAACAGCGCCGAGGGTTAGGGACATACGGCCCGGACCCTGAGCACGTGGAAGCCTGCTCGGACCTCCTTCGGAAGGGTAGGAGTCGCAAATGTGAGGATATACGTATCCGTCTTCTTTTCTTGTCCGTTCTTTTTGGTAATGATACGGTAGACCTCGGTGACATGCTGAGGGGAAAAGCTCCTCACAGATATCCTCAATGCCTACGCAGTCGAGGTCATAACAAGTGACCACTCCCTTGCAAACATTGAGGAACCTGTGAGGTTCCACCTTCACCGGTATATGAGTCGTATTGCTCAACGGTATTTCGGAGATGGCCATTATATTTGAAGACTGTGTGTCAGTCGTGGTCTGAATCATGATGGTGCCATCACGCAGTTTCCTTATTGAGACTTCCGATTTCGCTGCTCCATTTATCACTCTTTCGAGGATAAATGGGCTGACACGTTTCAGATCTTCACTTTCATCCACTCGAGACATCACCAGGAAGCGGGGCTGGGGCCTCACCACTTCCTGGCTTTTCATCAAAACAGGGCTGGACGGCCTTACCCGTTTCCGCCTCTTATCATTAATACGGCCCTGTGAGGGGCCGGGCAGTGAGATGCCAGCGGAACTTGGCAGTACGGTGCCAGCGGACAGTAAGGTGTCAGCTGTGACAATTAACTCATTCATGAGTGGGAGGACAACCTGCAAAAGTACTCGGATCGTAGACCCAGGTTGATCCCAGTTGGTTCTACCACATAGGGCCCTGTTAACTCTTCCGACGAGAGGCTCCATACGACGCTAGACATGACAACCTTCATATGGAGCATCGCCGGAGGAGAGGTCACCGCAGCAAGTGTATGCAGGAAAGTGCTAATTTTACGTCCGGGACCCTCATGAACACAACCGGTCTTTTCTCAAGGTAGGGTACCCGGTTGTCATCCCTAAGGCCCTTCTACCAAGATATTACAACCGGCGCACTTTCATTCGGGAGCTCAAGGCAGTGGTATCCAATAATAAACAAGAGAAGAGCCGGGTTAGTTGCCAAGGTCGTCAACGGAAAGGCCAAAGGCCTCTGTGCAGGATGAACGGTGGGGGAAAGGAAGAAAAGGGGTAAGGATAGATAAAGCGAAGGGGGAAGAGTGAAAAAAGTGGAAAGTGAAGGAAGAAGAAAATGATGTGAAAGGAAAGATATAGGATAGGTTTGTCCCACACGAGGGACGTCCCCGCACAGAAGCCTCCCCTTTTAGTCGCTTCTTACGACAAGCAGGGTTACTGCGGGACTATTCTAAACCCCGTCCCGCAGGGGGGACCATGTCTATAGACACGGAAATTTCGCAAGACGTATTTTTACGAACGTTTACTTAAAACATTAAAAATACCATAAAACATTTTTAAAGTTCATTGTAGCATTTTTGAATTAATAATACATGCACAAATAAAATATTTTCACGAAATTTACTACTTGACCATTTAAATACGAATAAAAAAAACAAAAAAGTTATCATAGCCTAGTAACCCCGAACTTTTATTTCCTTAAACCTAAGCACATTGGTAACAATTATTATATCATATTATACGGCCATATTGTGACCAAAACCAAATATTTAAAAATACAAAAGAAAAATTATATGTATTTTTTAAACCTATTTTTTTGTTTGTTTGCTTTCTAATAGACAAAAACTTAAATAAATTTTCATTTATTAGCATTTTTAACCTAAAAAAAAATATTCTTTTTTTTAAAGGACGTTTTAAAACAAAAAAACTTAAAGGAATTCCCTCATTTTATTTACCAGGCTCTCTAACAGTCCTACGGTGGAATTCAACTTTTAAGGATTCTAAACACAAATGAAGCCCTAGCGCACGTAAAGGGCAGGGAATTAACATTTTTTTTTTCCTTTTTTGCTAAAGTGCATATA